>JAGVVM010011462.1:0-12673 GCA_019149425.1 Psidium friedrichsthalianum
CATTGGAATAGGATTCTTTTGCTGAATGGAATCGCTCTGTTAAGGACCAGTTTAACACGTCTACTGTAATTAAAAAGGAAGAACGAACTTTAGATATTGCTACAGCTTCTGGGCAGTGACTGCATTGTACGGTGCTGGAAGCAATGACTGTGCAAGCCCCAACCGCCCCGCCTCGCCCCGCCCAAAAAAAAAAAATCCCAGTTATGGCATATGTTTTAATTATATTCACAACTTTTTTTCTCATAAAAAAAACCACCAATTTTCACTTTTCTATTAATTTTACTGACCTAATACCTAAAAAAAAAATCAACTTTAGCATCTGTCCTAATTATATCCAAAATTTTTTGTCTCATAAAAAAATTATAACCTTTACTTTTATCCCAAGTTTACCACTAATAGACTTCCGTCCATAATCAATATTAGTTAACCTTATGTGGCATTTTCACGTTGTTAATGAACCACATCTTAGCAAAATTGACATGAAAAATTCCCCAACTTCTATTATGTTATTTACTTTCCTTACCCATTATCAGGAGATACAGAGCCACTCTAGACGGCGTGTTTCGGATTCTCTCTCGACACTCAATAGCTAGACGTGGAGATTTATATTATTCGGACAAATAATCTCGAGCCTCATCGTTCCTGAAACCTGCTATTTTTGAATTTTGAAGATTCATTGGTAAGTTTGGCGAGAAAATTCGAGCACGTGGAATTAACTAATGGTGATTATGGACGGAAAGTTAACATTGGTAGAATTGAGACAAAAGCAAAAGTTCGGCATTTTTTATGAGACAAAATTTTTTTTTTTGTATAATTGAGATAAATGCAAAAGTTGAAGGTTTCTTATGATATGGAAAAAAAAAAAGACAGTTTCAGATATTATTGGGACAGACGCTAAAGTTGGAGTTTTTTGGGGGTATTAGATCGACTGTGCATGAACTAAGCTCCTCTCTTTTTCTTGTAGGCCCTTTAGTGGTTGCAGGCAAATTTGTGGATCTCGTTAACCTATCACCAGAAGAATTTCTCCCCGTGGACCCGGATCCACTGGGCCGAGCGCATGATCACGCCCACCGGTTTTGCGGGTCTCGCGTTTGGACCCGGGTCCGGACCAAGAAAATCTCTTACTACTACCACAGTACAGACTGCGGATGCTTCCAAAGGCCATTGAGAAAACAGCAGGATTTGCGAATTTGGGAGAGACAAGGGAGGCCCAGATGAATCACAATCCGAATCGCCATACGAGAATCTCCTGAAAATTTGCAGGCTTGCGAAAGAGAGACCCCTCGCAGGCCCATCTATGCCGGTCCGCCATCCGTGGACTCGGATCGGGTGCCCGGAAAAAGTTCCGACCCAAAAACGAAAGGCCTTCTTGTCGTACTCATCGTTTGCCCTTTTGTCGCACCAGTCATATAGTTATGAATAAGATAAAGGACTTCCCCAGAGGGGGCATACTGCAAGCACCAGCTGAATCAGATGCCACCAAAGAATGGAATATCTTAATGCAATTCAAGATCCTCAAAACTTGTAACCCTAGCACACACTCATAATTGAATAGAGGAAAAATGATCCAAATAGTCCATTCACTCTAATCTAATGTGTAATATGGTCCCCGAACTTCTAATTTGTTCAATATGATCCATGACCTATCGCCTAATATATAATGCAATCCCCGAACTTTTAAATTATTCAATGTTGTCCCTATACTTTTGGTACGTATTCAATTTAGTCTTTGATATATATGCAAAATTCCAATGTTATTATTAAATTGTATGAAAATGTTTAATATTTTCATTCCATTAATTCAAGTACATTCCACACGATTTTGCTAATGCATAACATCGGACAAACCACGTAAGCCAATGCATGCATGCATGGCCCATGCATGTGAGGTGTTCTTTCCCACCTCACGAACCTTCGACATGGTTTTGCTAACTCGTGACGCCAGGCCCCCGTGTCGAACTTGGAGGGGGTTGGAGAATGATGGGGGTTCGATGGATGGCATGTACTGGATATGAAGCATGTGATGCAGCGGGGGAGACATGCCGTGCCAATCTCAGGAATAAAGAATGAAGAGCAGCGAGAGTTGAGCAAATCATGGAACCAACCTTAAAAAAGGATTTGTAAGTAACGATTTTCAAACCTTGTCCTTTCAACCACTTGTTGCTTGCAAGGAGGACAAGGGGCTCAAAGCCTATCCATCGCCTCCATTAGGTTGTAGCCTCTATTTGTCTCTGTCTACTTCCCAGTGAGAGTTTGACATTGAAGGATGTCTAAACAAAATCCAGACGATATCTTAGGAAAGTGGTGGTGGTGGTGGTGGTGGTGGTGTGGGTGGATGAAGGATTTGATATGATATATAAAATGAGACCAACAGCATGCTAGTTTTGAAAGTTTGGGAATTGGTTGTCCCTTCCGTAAAAGTTTAAGCCGTTAAATAAACGACGAGGTGCGTGCTTACTTTGAGATTTGGAAAGGACAACGAAATTTTGTCCACTTGTTAGGATACGGCATGATGTTCGTTGAGAAAAGAAAGGATATGACATGACCTATATACTATCCCTTGAACACTCCATTGGTTGACAGATTATTGGGATAATAAGTAGGTAACATGGGATTGAATCAAATAATGACCGGCATGCGTGACAAGAGATGGGCTAAGATCAAGGGTACAAGCGGGAACTAGAGTGATTGATCCAATTCCAAGCCGGTTTTATGGAGAATCCGTTGGTTCGGCTCTCAGCCATAATCAAAGGTAGAATAACCATTGATATTTGTGTAAGATGTATTGTTTATTACGGCCTCGTTTGGTTCAGTATTTGAAATGAGCTTTGAGACTCTAAAGTTCTTTGGCTAAATGCAAATTGTGTTTGGCTACTTTTTTGACTCACTTTGAGGAGATGCAATTGTATCTCAAGTGCTTTCCAAAGACTTTTAGGGTTGGTTTGGTTCAACATTTCAAATGGGCTTTGGTGAAATGCAAATGTCTTAGCCTAAAGGGTTTTGAGAAAATGCTAATTGCATTTGAAAAAAACTGATTTCAAAATGGGTTTTGGATTAAATGTTGTTTGCTAAAAATAACTTTGCAAATGGGTTTTAGTAATTTTTACCATTGTGGGGATAGTTTTATAAAAAAAAAAAAATTCTTTTAGCATTTGGTTAAATGCTAAAAGTCTAATGCTAGTCCCTACCAGCATTGGGCTTTCAGCATTCTCAAGGCCAATATTTGACCAAATGTTGGCCTAAAGCTAAACCAAATGATTCAGTATTTTCTCAAGGGGCTTTGAGGACCAAAAGCCTCTGGGGAATGCTGAACCAAACCCACCCTTAATCTAAAGTACCTTATGAGGTACTTTGGAAAGTTGCATTTTCAAATGCAACTATAATTTTTTTTTAATCTTTTTGTTTTCTATTTTCCTTTTTCTTTTAAGAAAGTAAAAAAATAAAATATTTAAAAATAAAAAATATTTAAAAAACAAAAAGATAATTTAAAATTTGAAATAATAAAAAAATAAAAATAAAAATAAAAAATATTTTTTTGGAAAAATAAAAATTTAAAAATCGAAATAATAAAAATAATTAATTAATTAATTAATTAATTAATTAAAAATAAAATAATAAAATAATAATTATTTTAAAAATAAAAAATTTAAAAATCGAATAATAAAAATAAAATAATTAAAAAATAAAAATAAAAAATATTTTTTGGAAAAATAAAATAAAATAATCTAAAAAATAAAAATTAAAGAAAGTAATTTAAAAATAAAAAAATTAAAAATAATTGAAATAATTAAAAATAATTAAAAAAATTCAATCATTTACAAAGGATATTTTTTTACCAAACGACATTTACGTCAAAGTTGCATCCAAATGCACTTTTTAATTATAGTTTGCTAAATAATATTTGCATTTCACCAAACCCATTTAGCTCAAAGGTATTTGCATTTTTCCAAAATCCCTTGTCCAAATGCTAAACCAAACAGGCCCTAAGAAATGTAATCTCACTTGGTTTTTTGAAAAATCGTAGGTTCTAATGAAAATTTATGTCATTAACCAATTTTTTCCCCATTCGGTTGATCAACTAAAAATTTTGAATAAAAGATTTACAAAACATTATGAATCATAAGTATAGTTTCAGAAAGATGCCTTGAAAGGGTTGGGTAGGTTCTTGATTCCATGTTCTCAAAATAGGCCAAGGGTTCGGTAGCTTTTCCATTCCACTCTAACACAACGTGTGAGCGGTGTTAAAGAAATTCTACACCGAAGAATTGATGTGGTGTAGAATAGTTAATATATCATAATTGATCCATAACTTATTGACTTAAACTTTTGAGTGAATTAGGGTCCAACTGAATTTGTTAGCAGGTTAAGTTTTTGGGCTCTCTTTTTGTGAAGGCGTTTGTTGCACCCTCCCTGACAAAGACAAATGTGGAAAACTGAACTCCCCCCTTCTCGACTTCATAATCCGATCTTATATTTGAGTTTGCAACTGATTTGCCGTGAACTTTGAGTTGTATACAAAGTCAAGATATACTCGTCAAAAAAAAAAGTCAAGATATGGTTCTTTTTTGGGTCATAAAGATACGGTTAGTTAGCTAATATTTTTGTCTACATCGAGTATTCAATGTTCCATATCAATAATTCGTTGAGAAAAGAAAAGAAAAGAACCACTAGGGGGTTCTAACCCTATTTTCCAGGCAGTCATGATGCAATAGTATGGGTGATGATGAATGGTTGGTTGGAACTTGGAAATGAGAGGAAGTACTTGAGAAAGCGAAGATAAGGGAGACAAGTGAGCGACTGGAGAGAGCAATATAGTTTATATTGCAGTGAAAAGAGCAGCCATGTGAGAACCATCATGGGTCTCGAATGATTCTGTCTTTCCTTCCTTCATTCATTCATCACTTGCATTTTAAATTATTTCCTTCCCCATCATCCATCCACCAACATTCCATGACCACTATGCGCGTCACGGAGAGACAAAAGAGAGAGAAAGAGAAAGCTGTAGCTGTTGGGGGCGACTTGTTGTCCAGCTCAAATCCAGGCTCTGTTTAGCTGCTCTTGTTCACTTCCATTTATGACAGATTCGACGGGCCAACATGCCATTGAAAGCTTTGTGAAGAAGAACGAGGCGAGTTCTTCTTACGAAGATAACCTACGATTGTCCTAGATATGTGGCTGGGAAAATTTTCATTCCTCAGTTGGTCTACCCGCGAATGCTAATCAAATGGAGGAACTCCTCTACACATGTTAAGTTCACTCGTGTGATAATATTCGTGGCATTCTAAGAAGTCATTTAGAAACAAATCCGACACTTAGTTTCGGATTTTGACGAAAACTCCCAATGGATTAGCTGAGTAGTTATGCGCCTAGTTTCGATTTGGCAGCTTTTCCATATTCAAATCACGACATTTTCCACTCAAATTAATCTTTTGAGGCCAAGCCAACTAGGTTGGAATGGGGGTCGAGTTCAGATACCGCATGTAATAATAAAGAAAACATCGAAAGACAGTAATCTCCGGGAGTAAACTTTAACTTTTAGTTCATCGTCTACTTCATCCTCTTGTGTTCCCACTAATCATATTAACAACTAAACACCATGTGCCTGTCTTTTCTTATCTTCCATGCATTTGCATGCATGCATGCAAGCATCTGATATAATACTGGACTGGATAGATTTATTTACCCATAAGTGACTACTCAGGCTGAGATTCCATCAGGCTGACTGCTGATTGGCGACTTTGTGCTAGTGGCCGAAACGTAATGGGGCCGATACCTTTTGTCTTGAAACGGAGCTAATGGTCAATGCAATCCTGTGAGCGAAACCAAACAAGGTAGTCTTTTCTATGGCCAAGGAAAGAACAAGAAGAGTAAAAAAGAAACGAGCGAGAGAGAGAGACAGAAGGTGCAGCTTTTTGCGCAAAGGGGTAGGAATCCAGAGTTATCAAATAATATATTCCGTGCCCCAAATGGTGATTAGCCCTTCTCTCTTGTTTATCCGCACATTAGCTTTTCTTTCTGTTTGGAAAATGCTTTCGTGACAGTAATATTAGGAACAGTACAATATCAATCATAGATCAACACACTATCACGTATATTTTGTATAAAACATTTACTGATTGAAAGATCATGTGGTCAGAAATAACTGACAGCACTATCTTCGTTTTTTTTTTCCCCCTTTCCTGTCTCTCCACTTTGAATAGGCATGTAGTTTCAGATGAACTCTGCAGTGGTTTTGGTTCCCCATCGTTCTCAATCTACAGAGCCCCCTTTCGCTGTTTTTCACATGTTTAAGCCAGTCTTTGTCTCTCCTCCTCATACAATTTGTTAGGGTTTTGTACAAAACCCTAACAAATTGTATGAGGAGGAGAGACAAAAGACTGGCTTAAACATGTGAAAAACAGCGAAAGGGGGCTCTGTAGATTGAGAACGATGGGGAACCAAAACCACTGCAGAGTTCATCTGAAACTACATGCCTATTCAAAGTGGAGAGACAGGAAAGGGGGAAAAAAAAAAACGAAGATAGTGCTGTCAGTTATTTCTGACCACATGATCTTTCAATCAGTAAATGTTTTATACAAAATATACAGTGATAGTGTGTTGATCTATGATTGATATTGTACTGTTCCTAATATTACTGTCACGAAAGCATTTTCCAAACAGAAAGAAAAGCTAATGTGCGGATAAACAAGAGAGAAGGGCTAATCACCATTTGGGGCACGGAATATATTATTTGATAACTCTGGATTCCTACCCCTTTGCGCAAAAAGCTGCACCTTCTGTCTCTCTCTCTCGCTCGTTTCTTTTTTACTCTTCTTGTTCTTTCCTTGGCCATAGAAAAGACTACCTTGTTTGGTTTCGCTCAACAGGATTGCATTGACCATTAGCTCCGTTCAAGACAAAAGGTATCGGCCCCATTACGTTTCGGCCACTAGCACAAAGTCGCCAATCAGCAGTCAGCCTGATGGAATCTCAGCCTGAGTAGTCACTTATGGGTAAATAAATCTATCCAGTCCAGTATTATATCAGATGCTTGCATGCATGCATGCAAATGCATGGAAGATAAGAAAAGACAGGCACATGGTGTTTAGTTGTTAATATGATTAGTGGGAACACAAGAGGATGAAGTAGACGATGAACTAAAAGTTAAAGTTTACTCCCGGAGATTACTGTCTTTCGATGTTTTCTTTATTATTACATGCGGTATCTGAACTCGACCCCCATTCCAACCTAGTTGGCTTGGCCTCAAAAGATTAATTTGAGTGGAAAATGTCGTGATTTGAATATGGAAAAGCTGCCAAATCGAAACTAGGCGCATAACTACTCAGCTAATCCATTGGGAGTTTTCGTCAAAATCCGAAACTAAGTGTCGGATTTGTTTCTAAATGACTTCTTAGAATGCCACGAATATTATCACACGAGTGAACTTAACATGTGTAGAGGAGTTCCTCCATTTGATTAGCATTCGCGGGTAGACCAACTGAGGAATGAAAATTTTCCCAGCCACATATCTAGGACAATCGTAGGTTATCTTCGTAAGAAGAACTCGCCTCGTTCTTCTTCACAAAGCTTTCAATGGCATGTTGGCCCGTCGAATCTGTCATAAATGGAAGTGAACAAGAGCAGCTAAACAGAGCCTGGATTTGAGCTGGACAACAAGTCGCCCCCAACAGCTACAGCTTTCTCTTTTCTCTCTTTTGTCTCTCCGTGACGCGCATAGTGGTCATGGAATGTTGGTGGATGGATGATGGGGAAGGAAATAATTTAAAATGCAAGTGATGAATGAATGAAGGAAGGAAAGACAGAATCATTCGAGACCCATGATGGTTCTCACATGGCTGCTCTTTTCACTGCAATATAAACTATATTGCTCTCTCCAGTCGCTCACTTGTCTCCCTTATCTTCGCTTTCTCAAGTACTTCCTCTCATTTCCAAGTTCCAACCAACCATTCATCATCACCCATACTATTGCATCATGACTGCCTGGAAAATAGGGTTAGAACCCCCTAGTGGTTCTTTTCTTTTCTTTTCTCAACGAATTATTGATATGGAACATTGAATACTCGATGTAGACAAAAATATTAGCTAACTAACCGTATCTTTATGACCCAAAAAAGAACCATATCTTGACTTTTTTTTTTGACGAGTATATCTTGACTTTGTATACAACTCAAAGTTCACGGCAAATCAGTTGCAAACTCAAATATAAGATCGGATTATGAAGTCGAGAAGGGGGGAGTTCAGTTTTCCACATTTGTCTTTGTCAGGGAGGGTGCAACAAACGCCTTCACAAAAAGAGAGCCCAAAAACTTAACCTGCTAACAAATTCAGTTGGACCCTAATTCACTCAAAAGTTTAAGTCAATAAGTTATGGATCAATTATGATATATTAACTATTCTACACCACATCAATTCTTCGGTGTAGAATTTCTTTAACACCGCTCACACGTTGTGTTAGAGTGGAATGGAAAAGCTACCGAACCCTTGGCCTATTTTGAGAACATGGAATCAAGAACCTACCCAACCCTTTCAAGGCATCTTTCTGAAACTATACTTATGATTCATAATGTTTTGTAAATCTTTTATTCAAAATTTTTAGTTGATCAACCGAATGGGGAAAAAATTGGTTAATGACATAAATTTTCATTAGAACCTACGATTTTTCAAAAAACCAAGTGAGATTACATTTCTTAGGGCCTGTTTGGTTTAGCATTTGGACAAGGGATTTTGGAAAAATGCAAATACCTTTGAGCTAAATGGGTTTGGTGAAATGCAAATATTATTTAGCAAACTATAATTAAAAAGTGCATTTGGATGCAACTTTGACGTAAATGTCGTTTGGTAAAAAAATATCCTTTGTAAATGATTGAATTTTTTTAATTATTTTTAATTATTTCAATTATTTTTAATTTTTTTATTTTTAAATTACTTTCTTTAATTTTTATTTTTTAGATTATTTTATTTTATTTTTCCAAAAAAATATTTTTTATTTTTATTTTTTAATTATTTTATTTTTATTATTCGATTTTTAAATTTTTTATTTTTAAAATAATTATTATTTTATTATTTATTTTTAATTAATTAATTAATTAATTAATTAATTATTTTTATTATTTCGATTTTTAAATTTTTATTTTTCCAAAAAAATATTTTTTATTTTTTATTTTTTATTTTTTATTATTTCAAATTTTAAATTATCTTTTTGTTTTTTAAATATTTTTTATTTTTAAATATTTTATTTTTTTACTTTCTTAAAAGAAAAAGGAAAATAGAAAACAAAAAGATTAAAAAAAAATTATAGTTGCATTTCAAAAATGCAACTTTCCAAAGTACCTCATAAGGTACTTTAGATTAAGGGTGGGTTTGGTTCAGCATTCCCCAGAGGCTTTTGGTCCTCAAAGCCCCTTGAGAAAATACTGAATCATTTGGTTTAGCTTTAGGCCAACATTTGGTCAAATATTGGCCTTGAGAATGCTGAAAGCCCAATGCTGGTAGGGACTAGCATTAGACTTTTAGCATTTAACCAAATGCTAAAAGAATTTTTTTTTTTTATAAAACTATCCCCACAATGGTAAAAATTACTAAAACCCATTTGCAAAGTTATTTTTAGCAAACAACATTTAATCCAAAACCCATTTTGAAATCAGTTTTTTTCAAATGCAATTAGCATTTTCTCAAAACCCTTTAGGCTAAGACATTTGCATTTCACCAAAGCCCATTTGAAATGTTGAACCAAACCAACCCTAAAAGTCTTTGGAAAGCACTTGAGATACAATTGCATCTCCTCAAAGTGAGTCAAAAAAGTAGCCAAACACAATTTGCATTTAGCCAAAGAACTTTAGAGTCTCAAAGCTCATTTCAAATACTGAACCAAACGAGGCCGTAATAAACAATACATCTTACACAAATATCAATGGTTATTCTACCTTTGATTATGGCTGAGAGCCGAACCAACGGATTCTCCATAAAACCGGCTTGGAATTGGATCAATCACTCTAGTTCCCGCTTGTACCCTTGATCTTAGCCCATCTCTTGTCACGCATGCCGGTCATTATTTGATTCAATCCCATGTTACCTACTTATTATCCCAATAATCTGTCAACCAATGGAGTGTTCAAGGGATAGTATATAGGTCATGTCATATCCTTTCTTTTCTCAACGAACATCATGCCGTATCCTAACAAGTGGACAAAATTTCGTTGTCCTTTCCAAATCTCAAAGTAAGCACGCACCTCGTCGTTTATTTAACGGCTTAAACTTTTACGGAAGGGACAACCAATTCCCAAACTTTCAAAACTAGCATGCTGTTGGTCTCATTTTATATATCATATCAAATCCTTCATCCACCCACACCACCACCACCACCACCACCACCACTTTCCTAAGATATCGTCTGGATTTTGTTTAGACATCCTTCAATGTCAAACTCTCACTGGGAAGTAGACAGAGACAAATAGAGGCTACAACCTAATGGAGGCGATGGATAGGCTTTGAGCCCCTTGTCCTCCTTGCAAGCAACAAGTGGTTGAAAGGACAAGGGTTTGAAAATCGTTACTTACAAATCCTTTTTTAAGGTTGGTTCCATGATTTGCTCAACTCTCGCTGCTCTTCATTCTTTATTCCTGAGATTGGCACGGCATGTCTCCCCCGCTGCATCACATGCTTCATATCCAGTACATGCCATCCATCGAACCCCATCATTCTCCAACCCCCTCCAAGTTCGACACGGGGGCCTGGCGTCACGAGTTAGCAAAAACCATGTCGAAGGTTCGTGAGGTGGGAAAGAACACCTCACATGCATGGGCCATGCATGCATGCATTGGCTTACGTGGTTTGTCCGATGTTATGCATTAGCAAAATCGTGTGGAATGTACTTGAATTAATGGAATGAAAATATTAAACATTTTCATACAATTTAATAATAACATTGGAATTTTGCATATATATCAAAGACTAAATTGAATACGTACCAAAAGTATAGGGACAACATTGAATAATTTAAAAGTTCGGGGATTGCATTATATATTAGGCGATAGGTCATGGATCATATTGAACAAATTAGAAGTTCGGGGACCATATTACACATTAGATTAGAGTGAATGGACTATTTGGATCATTTTTCCTCTATTCAATTATGAGTGTGTGCTAGGGTTACAAGTTTTGAGGATCTTGAATTGCATTAAGATATTCCATTCTTTGGTGGCATCTGATTCAGCTGGTGCTTGCAGTATGCCCCCTCTGGGGAAGTCCTTTATCTTATTCATAACTATATGACTGGTGCGACAAAAGGGCAAACGATGAGTACGACAAGAAGGCCTTTCGTTTTGGGTCGGAACTTTTTCCGGGCACCCGATCCGAGTCCACGGATGGCGGACCGGCATAGATGGGCCTGCGAGGGGTCTCTCTTTCGCAAGCCTGCAAATTTTCAGGAGATTCTCGTATGGCGATTCGGATTGTGATTCATCTGGGCCTCCCTTGTCTCTCCCAAATTCGCAAATCCTGCTGTTTCTCAATGGCCTTTGGAAGCATCCGCAGTCTGTACTGTGGTAGTAGTAAGAGATTTTCTTGGTCCGGACCCGGGTCCAAACGCGAGACCCGCAAAACCGGTGGGCGTGATCATGCGCTCGGCCCAGTGGATCCGGGTCCACGGGGAGAAATTCTTCTGGTGATAGGTTAACGAGATCCACAAATTTGCCTGCAACCACTAAAGGGCCTACAAGAAAAAGAGAGGAGCTTAGTTCATGCACAGTCGATCTAATACCCCCAAAAAACTCCAACTTTAGCGTCTGTCCCAATAATATCTGAAACTGTCTTTTTTTTTTTCCATATCATAAGAAACCTTCAACTTTTGCATTTATCTCAATTATACAAAAAAAAAAAATTTTGTCTCATAAAAAATGCCGAACTTTTGCTTTTGTCTCAATTCTACCAATGTTAACTTTCCGTCCATAATCACCATTAGTTAATTCCACGTGGCTCGAATTTTCTCGCCAAACTTACCAATGAATCTTCAAAATTCAAAAAATAGCAGGTTTCAGGAACGATGAGGCTCGAGATTATTTGTCCGAATAATATAAATCTCCACGTCTAGCTATTGAGTGTCGAGAGAGAATCCGAAACACGCCGTCTAGAGTGGCTCTGTATCTCCTGATAATGGGTAAGGAAAGTAAATAACATAATAGAAGTTGGGGAATTTTTCATGTCAATTTGCTAAGATGTGGTTCATTAACAACGTGAAAATGCCACATAAGGTTAACTAATATTGATTATGGACGGAAGTCTATTAGTGGTAAACTTGGGATAAAAGTAAAGGTTATAATTTTTTTATGAGACAAAAAATTTTGGATATAATTAGGACAGATGCTAAAGTTGATTTTTTTTTTAGGTATTAGGTCAGTAAAATTAATAGAAAAGTGAAAATTGGTGGTTTTTTTATGAGAAAAAAGTTGTGAATATAATTAAAACATATGCCATAACTGGGATTTTTTTTTTTGGGCGGGGCGAGGCGGGGCGGTTGGGCTTGCACAGTCATTGCTTCCAGCACCGTACAATGCAGTCACTGCACCAGAAGCTGTAGCAATATCTAAAGTTCGTTCTTCCTTTTTAATTACAGTAGACGTGTTAAACTGGTCCTTAACAGAGCGATTCCATTCAGCAAAAGAATCCTATTCCAATG
>JAGVVM010011464.1:0-14687 GCA_019149425.1 Psidium friedrichsthalianum
GGTAACAACATAATGAGAAGTGAGCAAGAAACGCAGGATAAAGCCACCCGCAAACAGGAGCAAAGGCCGGGAGCGGGAGAGCCTCAGAGGAGAGACAGAAGAATTATCAAACGCAACACGAAGCGAGCCACCAACAAGGGACAAATACACCGACTACAAAAAGCGGCCCACTGCTCAAAAACAAAAGGCGACACAGGGACCATCGCAAGGGAAACCGTCACGAAAACCAAGGAATAAACACGCAGACCCTCCCCCCCCCCCCCCCTCCTTGTATAGCTGACAAACACCAAACACCCTTGCCTTCTTCTCTCCCCTCCCCCCCCACCTCCTCCCCCCCCTTCTATACCTACATACATGAAGATAAAGGAATAGAGTGTTTAATGAACGACATGATTGCCAAATCTAAATCAGGAGAAGATCATATTCCAATATTGAGAAGTTATTTTGAACAAATCCGGAAAGTACAAATGAAGAGAATCCCGCTAATGCGGTATTTGGGATACATTGGAGAAAACTCGTTGGGTGCTATGGTGAGCAAACAGAGGATTGAAATTGATTTTTCAAAGTTCAAGGACGATCTGAGTAGCGGAATCCCTACCACTATTTACATTGCCAGACTTACATCTTGTCAGCTTTCTGACATGGCTAAGGCCATTCTTAAAATACTGGTGCAGAAAAGGAGACAAAGTAAATTGAGAAAGATTAAAGATACTCATCTAATCCCAGTGTTAGTGCCTTCTACGGCCGGGTTTCAATTGACTCTATACCTAACCATCCATCAAGAGTCTTGGAGCTCTATTAGCCCATAACAAGCCTTAGAGGATGGCAAGAACAAGCAATCTATTATTGAGCAAAAATGTTCACTGCGATCTAAGATGAATTATCCCACAGTGGAGAAGACATGTATCGCATTAGTATAGGTACTTAACAGGTTGAGGCAATACACCACCCATCACCATATTCAACTAGTCACAGAAATGACCCATAAAATACTTTTGAAGAAGCCATCTTTAATTGGAAAACTTGCTAAGTGGTAGGTCCTCTTATTGAAATTTGACATTAGGAGTTCAACTCAGAAATCTGTTAAAATCTTAAAGGAAGAGCCATAGCAGATATGCTAGTACAAAATACCAAGGGATTTGAAGTACCCAGCAATGAAGAATCAGAAGGACCACATTTTAAATCTGTCCAAGGATAAGTGGATAATGTATTTGACAGGTGCCGTTAAACCTCACTAGATCCGACTGGGGCAATCCTAATCTCCCAATAGGGATAACATTATCCAGTCGTCGCAAAACTAGTGTCCCCATGCACCAACAACATTTTTTTAATATGAAAAGCATTTAAGGCTACAGCTGGCCCTCGCATGAAAGTAAAAACGTTGCAAGTATATGGGAGATTCTATTGCTAATAACTTGCAAATTCAAGGTGAATGTAAAAATTAAAGATCTCAAGTTCAGCCCTTATCATAAGTTCTTAGAAGAGATGATCAAAGAATTCGGAAAAGATCAACTTTGAATATCTGCTAAGAACCCAAAATTACTTTACTAACACCTTGACTACTTTATCATCCATGCTACAAGTGATAGATGCGCCTGAACATCGAACCCACTAAGGATGGATATTATCAAACAACCAGCTTATTGTATGGTGATTGAAAAAGGCTTTGATGATCAATCTCGTATATGTGATATTAAAAATTACATGATGATGGGGAATACCCTCTAGGAAGCTAAATGGGAGATAAATATTATATATAAATATATATATATATATATATATAGCCAAGTTGACTTTGAAATTCTTTCTTAGCAAAACCAGACTTTATACGAAAGTTATTTGATCCGTCTTGTTGAGATATATAGATGCCAAAGAAAGTGAATTTGCTTATAAGGAAAATCCGGACGAAGAGACATAGACTGCATATGAATGGCCATCTCCGCGCTAAGAGATTATGAGACGCTTATTACTCGATGACCATAGAGGTAGATTGCAACCAACTTGTGAGATCCTATCATCAGGTGTCAAGTATATGGGGATAAGATTAATGCTCTCCTAAATGAAATTCATTAAATATCTAGGCCTCGACCCTTCTCTATGTAGGGTATCAATATGATCGGGCCAATCAATCCAAGGCTTCATATGGACATTGCGTTATTTTGGTGGTGATCGATTACTTTACAAATGGATTGAAAGCCAATTAATACACCATGACACATAGCAAAGAGCGTGGGACCAAGTTATCAAACGAGATATCATCTCAAGGTACAAAAAGACACTACAGGCCATCATTACAAATAACGGTTACTAACCTAAAACAACAAGGTGGTTGATGGACTTTCTGGAATAATTTAAAGTCAGACACCTTAATTTTCACCTCCAGTATAGCTCGGTGTAAATGAATGAAGCTATGGAGTTGGCAGCGAATAGGAATATCAAGAAGATCCTATCTAAGACTGGGAGGCGAGACTTTCAAGAATGGTTATGAGAGGTTACCATATGCATTAATTGCAATCCGAGCTTCAATTCGGACTTGGACAGGGGGCAACACCATATTCTTGGTATATGATATGGAAGTTGTTCTCCTCGAAGAAGTGAAATCCCTTCTTACGGATAATATCCAAACTAAACTTTCAAAAGGCCGAATGGATCCTAGCAAGAGCACGTGAAATGAATTGAATGACGGACAAGCGACTGAAAGCCATTTGTATGGCCATGCATATAAAAAATTAAATAGCTAAATCATTAACCCGAAAGTCAGATCTAGAAATTCATTGTTGGGGACCTGGTTGTGAACAAGATGCTTTCGAATGTCTCCCATCCAGGGCGGCAAGTTTAAACCGAATTATGAAAGCCGTGTCTAGTTCAGAAAACTCTACTTGGCGATGCCCCTAATTCTTGTGAACATGGATGGAGAGGAATTGGAGAGTCATGTACAATGCAGGATGCTGTCAAGAAATACTTACCCATGAATAAAGAAAGAACTGATCAGCTCTTGTTCCCGCGGATCACATTAAAGGCTATTATATCATTCATGCATGACATGCATACATCCGTATCTCTTTTCTGTATTATGGTCCAAGAGAACTCCCAAATAGAAAAGCTAATTTCAAGTGACCTACCCACATCAATGGGATAGAAGAAAGGGGTGTGCACAATCTATAATCAAAGGGTTCAAAGTTGTATCCCTTACTGATCTAAATCAATTTTGTTTTCCTAGAGAGCTCTAAGACTAGACGGACAGGTAGTATCCCTTACTCTAAAATTCTAATTCTATCTACGTCATAACGATTAGTAGCTTAGACTGCCGACGAAAACTTTCAAAATTCTTAAAATCACTTCATTTGCATTCTCATTTAGAAAACTTTGAGGTTATCCAAATATGTTTGAGACATATATCATGCATTATGATCCCCCATGAGGATTGAATTTTCATAAAATCGAAATGAATTTCCAAATGAGGGCATTTAGACCTTTCAAATTGGATCAACTCAGAAGATGAGAGGCAGACCATACTCAAACACGTCCCTACACACTTGAGTGATGAGTGAAAGGAAGACGAGATAAGTACCTTTGTCTATGAATGTATGGATCATTTGCAATGATTATATAGATTGAAACGACAAAAGGTATCTTCATTTCTTTATCTTAAACACATAACAATCCTTTGCAAACCTATCTGAGCCTATAAAGGGAGAATTTTTAAAACAACCCTATCAAGAACCACTCCACACTGGGACAATTTGGAGGTTCATTGATTGATTCCTCGGAGAAAAAGATTAACGTAAGATTTTATTGTGCTAACTTATATCAACTTTTTGTGGTAGTTTCAAGTAGTATCCCATGGAAGCTTGAAATATCAAAGTGAGGAAGAGTAGTTCATTTCTCTATCCTGCACACTTCATCCTTTAATGAAATAATTTGAGCCTTTAAATCTTCATTTCTAAGCCTAGTTGATGATCACCTCCCTACACTGGAGCAATGTATATAATTTATCAATAAAAGAGAAAGGTCATAAATGAAAAAATCTTTCAAGCTCGGTCTAATAAAAACTTTAAAAATGAAAAATGAGTGAGATTTGGGCTAACAAAGCAAAGTGTCTGGTAAAAAGCAAGGCCAAAGCCCATTGTTAACGAACACCCATAGTATTTGAAAATTGATTGAGGAAAATACAATAATCATGTTAAAATGCAAGAGTGATTAGGAGTTAGGGGACTAGCAAAAGCAAAGTGCTTGGTAAAAGTAAGGCCAAAGCCCTTCATAGAAAGAAAAAGCCATGATATTTAGAATATGATTGGGGAAAATGATCGTATCGAAAAAGTGAAATCTGTTAATAAGAACGCAAAGAAAATAAGTGATGTCTAGGGCTTAGTTGAAAATAAGTATCTAAGAGACTTTTGAAGTTTAGAGGTATAGATCTTTCCCCAGTGGATATGATAGTTGGTAATGATACAAAAGTGATCACCAACCTTATATTAACCCTTTTTTAAAAAAAATATGGCATTTCCAAGCCTACCTTGAACCAATGCTACAACTTATTCCGAAATCTCTCTCAATTGAGATGTTTCGAGCCAACATGAGATTTCACTAAGAAACCACTGCTCAAAGGAGTAAGTACAATCTTTTCTTATCTGATCTTTGAGGTTCTTGATTTGTAAACCCGAAGAAGATATTTTAAAATTTGATTTATTTCTAAGCATCAAAGCGCCTCTCCGATTGCATAAACTTTTGACTAGACCTACATTACGATCCCTTAAAAGACATTCTCTGATCAATCAAGATGTAAACATTGCAAATAATCTCGAAATTCTCGACATAGGATTTAAGTGAGAGTTTGAATGTTTTTAGAAATCTTCCCTAGTGAGGAAGCAACACCATTCAGAGTGAGATTCTGAGAAGTCCTTTCTAACGAGTGTACTTCATTTGATATTACTGACCAAACTCATTTGGTAATTTCAAATCTATCGATTCAAAATCATCCTCACAAGGGTTTTTTTTTTATCACATATATATGTTGTAAGATATCTTAGATTACTATCCAACATCACATTGCATTTATTTAAGCAAGTTTACATGACTCCTAAATAATCATCATAGGAGCATGACTCATTTCGAAAACTTAAAATATTCAAAATGTTAGAAATTTTCTAACTTTTACCTCTTCGTTAAGACAATTCAAGTTTGAGCTTCTGCAAATTCATTGGTTTCTCTCAAACCTTAGAATGACACCCTTTTTGGTAAAATAATTCGAGTTTGAGCTTTTGTAGGTTTCCTAGTTCCTCCCATATCTAAGAATGACAATGTCTTTGGTAAGACAATTCGAGTTCGAACTTCTGCAGGTTTCATGATTTCAACCAGATCTCAAAATGGCACTTTCTTTGGTAAGACAATTCGAGTTTGAGCTTCTGCAGGTTCTTTGGTCTCCCCAGATCCTAGAAGACACCCAAAATCCTTCTTTTGATCAAATACCTCTTTTGTTCGCCTAGAAAGTGTCATTAGGGTATCACTCAGGTGATTCTATGATAGTGAATGACCCTTATTTTAATTAAATACATCTTTTGTTCGCCTAGAAAGCATCATTAGGGTATTCCTCAAGTGATTTCATGATAAGCGATGATCCTTCTTTTAATCAATACCTTTTTTTCATCTAGAAAGCGTCATTAGGGTATTCCTCAAGTGATTCCATGATAGAGGATGATCCTTCTTTTAATCAATATCTCTTTTGTTTGCCTAAAAAGTGTCATTATGGTATTTCTTAGGTGATTTCATGATAAGGGATGATCCAGTTTTATGACTGTCTCTATCCTTAAGAGTCAATTTCTATGGGTTGATCTGCCATACGGGTCAATTCTCATCAATTTTAATCACCAAAATTCTTTCATTAGAAATCTACTATGGGGTGACCTACCATACGGTCAAATCTTAATCAATTTTAATGAGTAGAATCCTTTCATTAGGAATCTACTATGGGTGACCTACTATACAGGTCAAATCTTAATTAAATTTAATCAGTATAATTCTTTCATTAAGAACCTACTATAAAGTGACTTACCAGATGGGTCAAATCTTCATCAATTTTAATCTGTGGAATTCTTTCGTTAGGACTCTCTAATGGGTTGACCTATCATACGGGTCCAAATTCAATCCCCCTAGGACATTCTGATGATGAATCCTTAGGTTCCCAATCCACATTCCATACAGCAAGTAAGTAAGCTTCAGGTAAGTCTCTCGACTCTTCTTCCCCTCCCCCCCCCCCCCTCATACTAAAAAGAGCAAAATGAACTTTGGACTTAAACTTTCAAAGAATGACTTAAGCTTTCATAGAAGGAATTGATAGATCTCAAGTGTCGTCTTGTCTTTAAGAGTGATCTCTTATGAGACCCCTCTCGAAGAGAGCCTACTATTGACACTTGAGTTTTGCTCAGACCTTTTTAGAAAAATTTTGAAAAATTCATAAAAATTTATAAAATTCAAAAATCAACTTTGGGAATCTTGGCTAAGCGTAGGGAACCATTTTTGAACAAAAAATAATTTTTCATATTTTCAATTATTTTTAGCATTTTATTTTCAAAAATTCATAGAAAATAAAAAAAGAGAAAATTAAAAAATCAACTTTGGAAACCTTGACCAAGCCTAGGAAACAAAAAATAATTTTCATATTTTTCACTTTTTATATTTTTTAGAAAATAGAAAAATGCTTGAAAATTTCCAAAAAAAATAGCATTTGAGGCCATAAAAATACGTAAAAATTGGAAGTATTTTATTTTAATATTATTTTCATTTTTACCCTCAGAAAATTCAAAAAAAATTATTCAGAAATGTGGTTTACCTAGTTAATCACATTTTTGGATTAATTACCAAAAATCCTCGAAATTTCATTTCAGCCCTTTAACTTTCCTTTTTTTGCATTTTTTTAGAGTTGTGACAATCCCATCTATTTTCTAAAATTACATTTCAGTCCGAAAGTTCAACAGATTGTTGGATTTCGCAAAAAGGACCAAAATGCACAATTTAATTTTTGCAATTTAGTCCTAAAAAAATAAAATTCAATTAAAAATTTTTCAGGGACTAAATAAAAAATCAGGGCATGTCATCCCCTAGTTTTTTGGCCTTTTGAATCATTGGTGACATTAGTTTTTTGGAAAAAATAAAACGTCATTATGGTTTGGTTTTTACAAAATGGGTCTTCGGGTCAAAGCAAAATTATGGGGATTTTGCATAAAAATGAACAAATTTGACTTGAGCTTATTTTTCCTAGTGAATTTCCGTGTCATAGAATCCAATTTTGGGCTTAAAATGATGAAAAAAAAAAAGTTAGATTGATGTTGAATTAAACAAAAATTTGTAAATCAACCTGACCAGATCAACCCGTTGACCGAAAAATGGCTAGAACCAACTTTGGTTCTATTCATCCTCACGCGTAAACAAATTTTGAGAGAGAGCCAGATGGCTTTTGGATAGAAGGGAGGGGGTGTTATCATCAGAGGGGATTCTTATTCGGTTACAACAAAATGCATAGAGGTTAGAGAGAGAAGAGAGAGTTAGAGAGAGAGAGAGCTCTAAGAAATCATCGCTGCCATTAGAGCTCCTCGGCCAAAGGATTTTCGAAGCTTCATTAGAACTCTTCATGCAAAACAAGGCCACAAGACCAGTCGTCCGAGCTTAGTGAAGTCACCAATAGCATCCTGAACCCCGTCGCTCGCCATTTCGTCGTAGAACGAGGTAAACACCATCGAAGCTCTCAAATTCGAGCTCCCATGGCAACTTCTTGAAATGAGCATATTTCTTCGCGATTTTTGATCCAAATCATTCCTTAACACTTGTTGATCACGAATGTACCTTCTTTTTTTTTTTTTCGTTGCATATACACCTGAATTCGTTCCCAAATCCTCCGAACCTACTCGAGCTTTGTAGCTCGTTTCAAGCATTCCTGACCTCCACGGATGACAGGTAAGTCGTCTAGTCCTCTCTTGATGTTGTTTGATAAGTTTTCTGGTTGTTTAGAAGTAAAAATAGCTTGATCAAAGATTCGCTGGATTTATACTTTTTGCAAGCGTCCGTTTAGGTGGTTTTAGATAGTTTTCAAGTGCAAAATCGAAGCATGTTAGCGTTAGGATGATGAGGGTTGGTTTAGGCTTGAAATCAAAAAGTTTAGTGCACATCTTGGTCACAGTTTTGCTTCACTGGCGATATTTCTGGCAAATTGGCCGGAACTGCAACCTTCCGGTCATCTTCTTCGACCAACCATTGACTAGTCAACACAAGTCGACTGGCCAACAAGTTGACGTGGCACGCCATGTGGCAGCCACATCAATAATTCATTTGTGATAATCAATCTTTAAATGAAAAATAATAAAATAGATTAGATGGACACGATTTAGCCACGTGTCTCAATCCTGGAATTTTATAAAATAAAAATCATTATTATGATAATAAAAATTATCTTTTGAAATTAAAAAATAGATTTTGATCAAACGGTCGTGGATTAGCCATGCCGTCTGATCTGGTCTGGAGATTTCATTAGCTTGATTAGACACCCGTGGGCTAGCCACATGGTGCGTCTGTGGCCCTCAGATTAGTATTGGCAGGAAAATTAAAAAAGAATAAAAAAAATCTAAAAAAATTTAAAAATTCAAAAAAAAAAATACCAAAGTTGTATTGTTTTGAGAACCAGTTCAAACCCAAGTGGGTTTGGACCGGGTCTTCTAGTTTGTGGGCTGGGTCAACCCGACCCGATCTAAAAAATTAATAAAAAATTTCAAAACTAGCTCGATGAGCTTGGGAGAACGTCTACCAAGAATATGGGAATCTCGAGGTCCGAAAGGGTAATGCAAGCTATAATTTCAAGATTGTGAGATTCGGACGTGATTTGGACATAATGGATAAGGTGATACGACACCACATGGCACATTCCTAGATGCCCATTCGGCACCCATTCACAGCCACACTAGCTCCCCTTTCACGGCTCACATGCCTTCGCATGCTTTCCTCGTAAGATCACATGGCCTCTTCGCGATAACTCCATGGCCTAGCGCAAGTTACAATAGGGTCATCATTTCTCCGTCCAATGTACTGTCTTTGGGATTGGGATCGAACCAATGGTACTCGAACTAGATTGGATCGAACTAGACCAACCAATCTAATTCTCAAAAAATCCAATGGTACTAGTGGATCAGTAGGGGTGAGCAACACGAACTTGAATTTTAAAATAATAGTTAAAATAAGATTTACATTTAAATATAAAAATAACCGATGGATTATTAGATTTACATTTAAAAAGTGAAAAAAAAAATAATCGATCCAACACGGTTCCCCTTCGAACGAGAAACTGGATCAATAATCACCAATTTCAATTTTGTGGAATCGGGAACATGACCTGTGCCAACACCGGAAACCACAATTCGAGCTTGTTGATAAGATAGAGTTATTAGCAAAATCCATGCGTGGAGATCAAGTTTGAAAGTGAAGGTTGGGCTAGATTAAGAAATATAAACATTGACCTAACATTGCGATGAAAGATCTCTAGGTTGGGCTGGGCTCTTGGGCCCGTTCCGTGTTTTTGGTCAGACTTGGGTTCATAAGAAAGTGGGTTATGGATACGAGGCAAACCCCATTGTCAAGGCCCTCTTTTAGTTAAAAGACCTTTAAGGCCCATCTTTAAATACACCTAAGCTAGTCAACGATAATCTTCGGCCACCGCCATTAACCCTCCCTTCCACCGCCGCCATTAACCATATTATCCGGTGCTCTCTCTTTGTGAACGGCCGTGCCTCCTCTTCTGCCCTGCCCTCTTTCCTTCCCCCGGTTGTGCCATCGATTGCCCCTCCAAAATGATAAGTTGTACTCTTTTTTTAGGGTTTTGTGTAATCACATCAAGTGGCGCGATCTTGAGCCTAAGTAACTTCAACTTTACGATATTAGCATGAGGAGCACAGGACGTCCATTTTTGCTGCTCAAACCGTCCCTCCACTGTGTCCTGCAACCCATCCACCGTCCAGCACCCTCCACCATCCACATTGCAATTAGGGATGATCGGTTCCCGGTTCGATCCGGTTCCCCTCAAGAATCGGAAACTGGACCGGTAGTCCCGATTCCCAATTTGCCGGAATCGGGAACCAGACCGTCGGTCCAGTTCGGTTCCCAGGTAGTTCCATTGAACTGGTAACATGCACACAAAAAAAAAGTGCATCATAATTACTAGTTCATCGATCATTCTCTTGAAGAAAATATTTCATTTGCATTGTATCAAGACAATTAGGACTTAGGTTGAAACCTTTTGTAACTTCATTGAGTGATAGACATTGCACTGTGAGACTTTTTTAACAAATAAACATTAGGTTACTTTTAAAAAATTTTAAAAAAAATTGACAGGTCGAGTTCGAGCGGTCTAGTCCGGTCCTATGTCCTTGGAACCGAGAATCAGACTGGACCCCTTAGAACTGGAAATTAGACCACCGATCCCGATCCGGTCCGGGCGATCGTGGTCTGGTTGGTCCCCGGTCTGGCCGTTCGATTTGCTCACCCATATTTGCAATGGCAGATTGGGGTAGGCTAAGGAGAGTGGTGTAGATTTGCATACGTCAAAGAGAGAGTCTTGGAGAGAGTTGAGTTTGCAGTCTGTAACTTGTTTTGTGGGTAATATATTGTACTAATGGGCTTGAATGCCAATTGAGAGAAATGTATTCTGTAATCTTCTGTTGCCCAAGGAAGAGCACGCCATTGATCGTTTTTGATATGTTCAAGCTGCTTCTGATAAGTTTTTGGCAGCCCGTCTCCTTTTCGAAGGACTTTCTGGGCTAATAGGAAATGATCAATCCCCTTGTGGAACATGAAGTACGTAAAAATAAGATAGAAAAAAACCAAAGGATCGCGGCAACGTTTTTGCTCAGGTTTAAAGGCTGAAAGCTCGCTTTGTTCTCAACTGATGCGTTACAAATGGGAAAGAGAGCGTGGAACTGAAACCACAAATGATCAGAAAAGTAAAGGTTGAATTCTCTCTGCACGACGGCTGAATGAATTCTCTCAAATTTGAATAAATTATTACATTTCCTAATTGAAAAATGATTTTACAGATGTGAGAAACTAATCTCAGTACCCTTTTGCTTTAAGGATGTTTTATTTTACCTTCAGACCCATCAGCGAACTCTACTCTAAGCATGACCATAACCCGGCAACTGAAGCCGTTCTCAAGCTGACTTTCTGGATAGAGGTTATTGTTCAGTGGACTGATTGCTTAGTAGGCTGCAGCTTCTTCTTTCCTGTTCTTGATGACTTTGGTTTGATTGCCCAAATGCCGCAGAATGCATTAAACTCGACTCTTCTGCTTGTGAAGACAGGTGGACTTTGTGATGGAGATACCCTCCAAACTACCTCCAAACTAACTAGTAAGAAGGGCTTATGAAAAGGTGTCGTGGTTCCGAAAGATCAATGCTCGCTTTTAACCGGCTGGCAAAAGTATGAAGGTATCTTTTCATCCCAAATTTTCCTTAAGGCTCAAAGAAAAAAAAAAAAAGGAATCAAATCAGAGCCATCATTCAATATTGTGTGTTGAGAGAGAGAGAGAGAGGTGCTTACCGGGGGATGGGGGCATATTCTGGTAGATCACTGATTCGATTTTGTGTCAGAACTCGTTCTCCAAATTGGTTTCATGAATAGCATAATTCATGGCTTCATTGTCATCACCTGGTCTAACACTGGAGATAAAAGACAAACATAAAAAGGTCAAGAGGAAACGATTTGTTCATATGGGGAGGGAGGAGAGCTAATTAGCGTGACTAGGAGGAGAGAGGAGAATTTGACTTAGGCTAAGGTGTGTAGGCGGTATAAATATGCAAAATATGATCATTCTCATTATTGTTTTGGATTCACTTGCCTATTTTGCCTCTAGCCAGTTCTCCAAATTAGAGATAATATTATTGGTAGGTTTTGTGGGATGAGTTACTATACAAGCTCGACCATGGTATCGTACTTACCTACTCAAGAAAACTAAAATCTAGATCATTATATTTTGTGTATCCTTTTGTTAAATGAGACCGGACGACAGTTGGGTAATGTTGAACATGGTTAAAATGTGTCTGCTAAGTACTTAAAACACATAAACGGAACGGTCTACCATATACGGATGAAAGTTATAGACCGGCTTATGGTAAGGTTACGTCTCTCACTTTCGTTGTCTTTTAATGAACTTTACTCACCTTTCTAGGATTAACAAGTTATAGATTGAGAATTATTATGTCAGACTTACATCTTTATCCTTTCTTTATCATAGTAGAATTTTCATATCTTATTGCACCTGAATAAATAAAAATGAATGAGTTTGACCATGTTGTTACATACTCCCAACCAATTAAATGCCGGTCATTCTCACTTTGATTGTGGATTAACTTGCATATTTTGCCTCTAATCAGTTGTCACACTTAGAGTTGAATTAATGGTAGGTTTTGTTGGGATTGATATACTCTATAAACTTGGCCATGTGCACCTATCTATTCAAAATAACTAAATCTAAGCCATTAGATTTTTTTTTATATCATAAATAAGATTGCATATGACAATTTCGCAATGTTGAACGTAATTATAATATGTATCCCTAAGCTCTTAAAGCACACATACATACCACTTAGCTATATAGGGATAAAAGCAAGATATATCGACTTATGGTGGGGTTACATCTCATGCTTTTGATTGTGTTTTTATGAACTTTACTCACTTTCTAGGAAAAAAAATGTTAATCGAGAATTGTTAAATCATACATACATTTGTCTCTTTTTTTTTTTCTCTATCATAGTAGAATTATCATATTTTATTGAACCTAAATAAATCTAGGTAAATGAGTTGACTCTATTGTTATACATGCGAAACCAAATTGTTGTGGCTAGCGTATCACCAAAAAGGTGTGAATAGGTGGTTTCAAAGAATTTGGTAAATCAATGTGGAATTTAAACAATCAAGTTAGACTTAGGTCTGGGTCTGATCAAGAGCAGTGATCAAAACAACGTTAGAATCAGTCTGCGTACAATATACTAAAAAGAATAGTAAATGAGAGTTAAGAGCTAGATAGTTGCACACAGACTTATAGTGATTTGGCTTAAATCAAGCCTACGTTCACTCTCCACACTGATAGTCTATTGTAGGATTTCACAGTGAATCGTAAGAGGTTACTGTGAGAGATAATTTTCAAAAGGATAGGTCACACTATCTCACACACCATACTCTCTTTCATTATCAGAAGTCCAATACCTTCACCCGATTATTTGAACTAATGAACAGAGTTATGATTCAGGGAGTGTTCGCGATAGTCTATTTCTCCCTATTTTCATTATCACTTTACTGGAGTCGGTGGCTTGATGTTGTGATTGTGCGAATCAATGAAGGCTAGGAGTGGCCCAAGATGGAGTTCGTTTGGGGTTTTAGATTTGAACAGTGATTAGTTTTCGATGTCAGTACTTTATTTCTTAAGTTTGTTAAGACAAATCAGTGAATGATAAACTCAGCGGGAGGAAGAACAAAGAAGGGGTGTAAAAGAGAGACTGAACCAACCACAGGTTGGCTGTGTTTGCTCACTTGCTCAGTGTGGTATAAATTTGGGGGAAAGTATGAGTATCTGACCAGGGTTCTTCACTATTTGTGCTCTGTCTTGCATATGGTTGTCTTGCACGATGTTGTTTTCTTTCATTAGGTTTCCGTAGCTCTGCAATGAAACAGGGCTAAGATGGAAAAAGATGTACAACATTGCTTTACGATGAAACAAGACTAAGATGGTATTCAAGCAAGAAAACCATCAATTATATACAAATTAAAATTAAAAAAAAACTTAATTGGTTGCACCAAAGGCTTTCCAAATTATAATTTTACCAACCAGTCTGGCATTTCCTCAAAAACTCCTAATATAGTTTACCAAAATAGTCTCCATTTCCTCAAACTGTTTTTAATTACAGTCACCACAATAGGTCTTGCACACCTTCCTCGCAAAAAACCCTTGTATGGCTAGACTTGCGTTTGACCACTCCATTCACAAGGCTTCTCCTCTATAGGATAGATAAGTGCAAATAGAACTATAATATAGGGCACACTATTATTTACGTCATAACGTATATGTACGCAATATTGACACAAGCACGCTCCACCTCTTTATCGCGCGAGCACTAGCACAGCTCATGTTGATCTTTGTACCCCGGCCCCCCGAAAATGTTCTTTCCATCCGCATGCATGTCGTGTGCTTCACCTAAGTTTACAGCCTAGTCCATATACAGCAGGAGGGAATCGAGCGGCGAATTGGATCGTAAACTCCCTTAGAAATGAGGTCTCTCCCTCTCTTTAATTTGTTATCAGCTTACCGAAAAGCCCTATGGGCCTACTTTGTTCTAATTCTTTGTCCTCTTGTTCTAAAACTCTGCAGTTAGTTAATGAAATTTTTGTTCATGATTAAAAAAAAAAAAAAAGACTAGCGTTAAGGTAAAAGGAAGAAGTAAAGAGTACGCCAGAGCACATCGATGCGAACGGACACAACTCATGACGGTTTGTTAATTTGTGAAGGAAATGTGTAGAACAGACTCAGACAACAAACAAGAAATGAATAAAAAAGTTGAAAATATGAAAAGTTTTTCGAGTAACGTAGCCTACCTACTTTTCCCATTCACACCTAGCTATACACTATCGATGCTAGTGACAACCCCGTATCATCCAAC
>JAGVVM010011465.1:0-14067 GCA_019149425.1 Psidium friedrichsthalianum
AAATGTAGAAAATTGCAATACGAATACGACATGTGAATATGACACGGCATAATCGAAATTTAAATCAATCCATTAAGGTAACGACATTCTCGAATATTTTAATGGTTAGGATCGTTACCCGATTTGACGGATTTGATTGCCAAATTCGGATCTCTTGTCACTTTATGGATCAAGATTGCGGCTCGAACGACGGGGATGAACTCGTGACTTACGTTGATCGGTAGAGAAATTGGTGATGGTTACACTTAAATTTAAACTCCCACCATCTTCAAAGTCCTCTTTTGGAAAAGAATTTTCTCTCTCTTTCTTTTTTCCTCTCTAATTTTTCTTCAATCTCCCAAAATCGTCTCAAATATTTCAAATTTTCTCTCCAAAAAATCTCTCCTTTCCAAGCTCTCTTCTTCCTCTTTTTATAGCCCACTCATTTATCTCCCATTCTAATTTCTCCACTAATTATATCTCTCATTCTAATTTCTTCACTGACTCTTCTTCATCTTCATCTTCCCTTCTCCATTTCTATCTCACATTCTAATTTCTCCACTAACTCTTCTTCATCTTCATCTTCCCTTCTCCATTTCTATCGCCCATTCCAATTTCTCTACTAACTCTTCTTCATCTCCATCTTCCATTCTCTATTCTAATATTATTTTCTCCATCTATTCTTGTCCATCTCCCCTTCTCTATTCTAATCTTATTTTCTCCATCTATTCTTCTCCATCTTCCCTTTTCTATTCTAATTTCTCCACTAACTCTTCTTTTAGTTATTTACAAAATAATCCCTCAAGTGTTAGGTATTTGCACTCTAGTCCTTGAGATTTTAATGCAAAATTCAACTAAACTCCTTTTACAAAATTGAGTCATTCTGGGTACATTGGGCCAAGATGAAAATTCAAATTATTAGAGAATAATGTCACAACTCCTAAAAGTAAAAAATAAAATAAAATGACTTGAATTGGATTTTTTTAGGGCCAATTCGAGATTATGCTCGTGAAGGAACATATAACCCCGAATTGCATTTTTTGAATTTGTGTTGGCCAACATAAAAAGAGAATTAAAAGAAAAATATTGACTATTTTTTTGTATTTTTTTGGCCTTAAATGTTATGTTTCCAGAATTTTTAAGTATTTTTTATTTTTCAAAAAAATATTTAAAAATGCGAAAAATATGAAAAATCACTTTTTGTTCAAAATTGGTTCCTTAGACTTGGCCAAGATTTCCAAAGTTGATTTTTCAATTTTCTCATTTTTTCTTGATTTTCTATGAATTTTCGAAAATAAAAAAAAATGCTGAAAAATACTAAAAATATGAAAAATCATTTTTTGTCCAAAGATGGTTTCCTAGGCTTGGCCAAGGTCCCCAAAGTTGATTTTTTAATTTTGTGAATTTTTATGGATTTTCTATTAATTTTTTAAAGAGAAAATGTGATTAAAAATCAGGTGTCGACAGCTGCCCTCCTTTGAAAGGAAGCTTGGTAGAGGTTCATTTCAAAGACGAGATGACACCTGAATCCTAATCGACTCAACACAAGAAAATAAAAAGATTTGTGATATTTGATCTCCAATACCTCTCTGTGTAAGCTCTGACCTAGACTCGGCTTGAGGAAGCTCTTATGAAGTGAGGGAGAGATCGAGAGGAGAGCTTACCTGGCGTTTATCTACCCGTCATATGGCAATTGCGTGACATGAATTCTCTTTGAATAATCACCCAAAAATTCATTCTGAGGATACTTTGGGTAGGATGAGCTTTAACCCATATGGTAGGTCAACCCATGGTAGAGTTCCTGATGATAGGACTCTAGTGGCAATCTATCCTATTTAGAGGATTCGCTTGCATTTTGACCCGTATGGTGGGTCGTATCATAACAAAATCCTGATGAAAGGATTTTACTGAGCGGTTTACCTGATGTCGGGTTCACCGAAGAAAATGCTTGTAAGAAGAACTTGGTGCATGTAAAAAGGACTTTTGTGCCTGTAGGAAGGACTTTGGTACCTGTAAGAAGGACTTTGTACCTATAGGAAGGACTTTGTGCCTGTAAAAAGGACTTTTGAATGGTTCACCCGATGTGGGATTTGCCAAAGAAGTGCTTATAGGAAGGGTTTTGTGCCTGTAGGAAGGACTTTTTGAAAATGGGGTTTCCAATGGAATGGCTCCAGAGACGGCATATCCAGTAAAAAGGGCTAGTCTATGTAGTACTTGCAACTCAAGACTTGAAAATGAAATCATTCAATAATAGAAGTCACCAATGATTACCTAAATGTCACCTTTTTTGGGTAGACAGAAGAGGTATTGATTGAAAAAATAATTTTTGGGTGCCGATCTAGGATCTGGGGAGACTAGGAATCCTACAGAAACTCAAACCCGATTTAACTTACCAAGAAGGGTGCCATTCTAGAATATAGGGAGACCAAGAATCCTGCAGAAGCTCAAACCCAATTTAGCTTACCATGAAGGGTGCCATTCTGGGATCTGGGGAGACCAGAAATCCTGCAGAAGCTCAAACCCGATTTAACTTATCTTGAAGGGTGCCATTCTGGGATCTAGGGTGACAAAGAATCCTGTAGAAGCTCGAACCTGATTTAATTTACCATGAACGGTGTCATTCTAGGATCTGGGGTGACCAGGAATCCTGCAGAAGCTCAAACCCGATTTAACTTATCATGAAAGGTGTTATTATGGGATCTGGGGAGACTAGGAATCTTGCCAGAAGCTTAAACCCTATTTAACTTCTCCTGTCGCTTTAGGAATAAGCCAAAGAGGTAGAGATCAAGAACATGAGAGCAGGTCGATCGTGAACTAATGAAGGTCTTATGAGAACATGTCATTCATGAGTCGAAAGGGTTTAGAAAACTTACCTGGGTCTTCTAAGTGAATGATCAAGGCATCGATAGGTTGACTGTGTCATGCCCGCTTGCTCACTAAATGACTGTATGTGCCGCAATGGATTTGAGCACCTTGACAATCGTCAGAATTCATTCCCTTGAAAGGTTCAGGTTGAAGATATACTTACCTGAGGATTTGGAAGAAACGCCTGGTGGCTTCTCGGCAACTAAGCTTGTTCATTCAATAATTGCCGAATGAATTTCGGGATCTCGAAAGGTAACTCAAGCATTGGGAACGTGTTACCTATTAGGCAGTGTTAGAGGTAACATGTGCAATCATTTTCATCAATGAGTTCATCGGTTCATGCAAAACTATTCAGCTAAGTTTGCGATGATTAGAAGCAGTCTGTGTAATAACTCATGATACAATCAATCAAAAATGTAGATCATGCATAACTATTTTGTCAAGTTTGCATTACTAATTCTGTTCAGTGAGGTTATTATAGTATGAATACCTCGAATGTAGTTTGAATGGAGAACTTCGGTTCGAAAGGGCTTTCTCTCGCTCTTGAGAAAGACTATTTATTCTAATTGCAGGATTGAAAAGAAATCACTCAATCTTACCATCATCGCATTCAGCAAGGGTCTGAGTAATCTCGCAATTAGTACGATCAAGCCGATCTGAAGGTCTTGATTAGGACTATAATGTAGGGTGGGTCAAAGGCTAATCAAAGGAGACTCTATTGAACCAAGGCCATAGACAAACAAGTTTTCATTATATGTTCCAGGTTTACAAGTCAAGAACCCTACAAAAATGAGAAAGAAATAGTCTTGCTCGTATCTTTTCGAGCGTTGCTTAAAATCATTCAACCCTACATTAACTCAAGCGCCTTAATCAGAAAAGACTGTCATGGGTTGTAACGTAGGTTGGAATTAGGGACCAAGGAAATAAAAGACTTATTTTGGCCCAAAAAATATGTCAGATGGGTTTGACATTGGTGATCATTGTATCCTTATCACTAGTCTCGACCTTCTAGAGTAGTCTTCAAAGGACACCATCATTGAGGAATATGTCAACTCCTGCTGATATCATTATCGCTTTCGAACAGTATAAACTTTAACTGAGTATATTTTGCAATTTGACTCATTCGAAAAGTTTTCTTTCGCAACTAATCATATTGGGGATTTGCAAAAGGAGACCATATGTCTTCATTGAGTTTACAAAATGTACATGTAAAGTTCAATGAACATTAATTTGAATGGGCATTGGTCTTACTTTTAACTAGCGCTTTGCTTTTTCATGCCCGGGGCTAACTTTCTTTCTCCCCTTTCTTTTTTTTTTTTAGAAAAAGGGATTTCCGAAGATTGTGCCCTTACACACATGTATATCAAAGATCACACTTGAAGAGGTTGACTCGGGAACTCTGTGTAGACCCACTTCTTCTGAGTTCTTCTACTTTGAGATGGTGCCATCTTTATCTTGGAATGAGCAATGATCACAAACAGAGTATTAAGAAACGAATATGTGGGCTCAATTGGGCTGTGCAATGGATGAAAATGTGTAGGATAGAGAAACGAAGGTTTTTGGTCGTCCTAAGGTACTTAAATTACTGTACGAGGTTGAAAGCAAAAAAATATTTGAAAATTGATGTTAGTCCGAGCAAGAAAATTTCTAACCATTTACCTCGTGGTATTGCTGGGACTACCTTTATTTGGCCTCGATGTGGGGTAGTTCTTGATAGGGGTTATGAAATGAAACCGTCACTTAAATGGATTGTTGATGGTCACCTGTAGTGTTTGGGATAGAGAAATGATCGCCTCTTTCCCTTCGACTATCGTACCTTTTGCGAGAAAATCCATTGACTTAGGGAATGCGGAACCTATTTAGCGCACGACTCATTGTGGATGTAGAAGGTGTGTGGAGATGGCTTGCCTTTCATTATCCTGTCATGCCCTATTCTACACATTCGATGCATCATGTATAGTTTATGCTCCAAGTCAGAATTGGCAAATTAAACATGCAGAGTATTCATACATAAATCATGGAATGTGCAAACACAATGCAGACATGATAGTTTTCAGCATCACACGTGTTTACAGAATTGGAAGAAAGTTCTCCAGAACGGGAGAATTTGAATTGCCCCTAGATAAATGGGCATGTCGAACAGATTGAGGAGCCTACTCCATAAGCCAAGAAATGGCTTGTCTCTGACTTTTGCCCTTGCACAACGATATGCATGGGTGAAGTGAAGTATTTGGGCGTTTTTAATGTTGATAACCATCATGGTTGTCAATCAAATGCCCTTGCAAGAAAGAAAGTAGGAAAGGTTATCCTCGAAACCAAATAAATTAAAAAAGAGATACTCTCCTTTTTTATTCAAGGGTTGCCATCAATTTGCTCCATTTTCCATCAGAATAGACCTCATCAGATGTTCAAAATTTTGCCCCTTTGGGGCTATCTTCTTCGACATGTTAAATGTTAATATAAATATTTCCTGTCAAAAGAAAAAGAGACACGTTAGCCGTATTGGAAGGGATAAACTGGAAACGATACCAGCCTTACTCTTCATCTTGAATGCCTTGCACGACTCTTTTACTAGGTTTTACTGGTTGAGTTTCTCGACTTTCGTGGGCCACTTCACCATTAGGGCTAAGGTTGTGGCAATGTACTGATTTCAGTCTGTTCATTGAGTATTCTTATTTCTTTCTGCAAAAAGAAACGTACAAAAAATTATTTTATTTATTTACAATACTTACAACATTACCCATCCTAGGAGATCAAACTTGGGACGTTTCGGACCACTGTTATCCCCCATGCCATCTGGTCCACAAGACCATTGGCCTCCATGGGGCTTCCTTTTAAGGTTTAATCTTCAGATGGCATAATCTTGTCGTATTGGCAATTCCTCGTCATGATGTTTTCCAGATAATTTACAATCTCTATTAAGACGAAATAGAGTAATTCAAAACTCGAGACGATCATGGGGAATTGAACAAGACAAAACTACCATCTCTGAGGTTGTTCGGTCTTTTCGTTCGCATTTTCCTCATTTGAGGCTGCCCATTTAGTGACAAAGTCCACAATTGATTTGCCCCAAGTCTCATTTAAACAAGGACTTCACATTTGGGTATGATTGTATTTTCGGGGCAGTTTGCAATTCCTGAGAATAGAAGGGGTCCAATTTAAAACTGAATTAATGATGGTAAATTGAAATGATACGGAGTTACCCTTGGGGTTTTCGCGGACTTTTAGTCTCAATTAATTCGTCGCGAGTTTGGTGAAGTAACGGATTCAAGCATTAATAAGAGAAATGGAGTTCACTACTTCTTACTTTTGCATTAATTCCAGACATCCATAAAAGTAGAAAAATATCTCATGCAAGGAAATAAAGCAATATATGCATTCGTTCGAATTGATTTTTCTTCCTTTAGCAGGCTCTCTAGTGATCAGCTAGCTTCATTTCGGATCATGTACATATCGGCCATATTGAAGGACTCGTGATCACTGATTCGACATATAGGCTCAGTACGCACATCACAACCTGGTGCTTCACCAACATTGAACTGGTTGATCATGGCGGAAAGCTTGTCGTCAATGCCACTTACTCAGTGGTGATACATCCCCTCTTTCTCGGGAGGCATTAATGCTAACTCCATATAATCGATCTTTTCGTACCTTCTCCCAACAAAACTTGGTTCGGTCATGAACTAATCTAACTTACCTCTTAAACATGCATTTTCGATTCTCAGATACTGCCTTTCGTCGAGGGTGAGGTAGTTATTACAATTGGGGCAGGTGGCGGAGTCGAAAGCTTCTTTATACTTCTTGTTCTCTGCTCACAGTTTTTCATTTTCAGCTCTTAGAAACTCGACTTCATGGCGCTCATGTTGAGTCCTTACCTGAGTTCACCTATTTTGAAACCAAAACTTGATTTGCATAGGGTTCAGCCCTAATTCTTAGCTCAGTTCCATTCTTTGTCTGTCATCTGGCATAGGGCACATTGTGAAGAAATCTTCAAGCCTTTGTATCTGACGCTCGGTGTGACGCCGGCGACGCTTCCTTTGACCCTGGTTGTTGTTGTCCCTATCTTTATCGAGATCTTGGATGTCATTGACGGAAGAGCCAGGCTCCATGGTTTGAATTCCAAATATGGCCTCAAACTCTTCATCTCCCATATTCAGCAAGTAACAATAGCTCTCAAGTGTATTGGGTTGAGATATCCTCGATTGGTTAATGGTTCCTCAAGGTTTGCTATCTCCTCTTGCATTTTCACTCTGTCTAAATTTTACTGAGCGACCGTGTATGCTTTAAAACTCTCTCCTGATTATGGATGAAAATTACCAGGAGCATGTCTCTTTTAAAATTTAGGTGTGAGCTTAGAAACTGTATTGTTTCTCCCAAGATTTGTCTTTTTCAACCTTTTTGCCGTGTCTCTTGCATGGTTTGTCTTCTTTCATCTTTTTCATAATGGTAGGGCTCCTGTTATTATCTCTTCCACCTGTCTCAAGCGTCGGATTTGCAGGCGAGCTCTTTTCTCTGAAGACAAGTCTTCTCTTCTTTTTCGCTAAAGTTTGTCTTGTCTCCCACTCAATTCATCTTTTTTTTTCTTCTTTTTCAAAGCGGTGACATCACCTCAAACTTTTTTGCAAAGATTTCGGATTTGCTCGGCTCGATATTACAGACTAGTAGGAATTCAAGCCAACGGAGGTGACACCGAAAGGGAATGACAGGTAGGAAAATCTGACCGATAGATATTACCACCATGAAGTCAATATTTAACGCGAAGCTTCACTTCTCTCCTCTTATCTTTCGTATTCTGTTTGTCGGCCTTGATTCTCTCCTCTATCATTTTAACGATAATGGCCAATCTTCCTACACACATCTTCCCGGCTGAAGTTACGTTCAAATGGAAAAGACTTTATCACCTTCTTGACCGAGGCTATATTTATATAGCCCATCATCCGAGTGTTGAAGTCGAGATCCTCGGTCTGTTCAAGGAAGTAAATACCTCTTCGATGGAAGGCACACGAACGTTGATATATAAATACAGCACGCGGACGCAGACATGTGGATGCGACATACGAAGGCGGACGTGCAGACACAACATACGTATGTGGACATGCAGACGCGACATACGTACATGGACTTGCGAATATAGGTATATGAATACAGACAGGCAGATACAAAAACAAACGAATAAAATTATACAGATACGAAAACATACGAATACGACATACAGATACGAAGACACACAAATACGATATGCGAACGCGACATGCGTACGAGGCCATGCAAACGCAACATGTGTACGTGGGCGTGTGAACGCGGACATGCGTACGTGGACGTGCATACACGACATGCGTACATGAACATGCGTACGCAACATGCGTACGTGGACGTGGGAACGCGACATGTGTACGTGGATGTGCGTACGGGAACATGCGTACGGGGACATGTGAACACAACATGTATGCATACGCGACATGCGGATGTGGACGTGCGTACGTGACATCCGTACGTGGATGTACGAACGCGACGTGCGTACGAGGACGTGCATACGGGGACATGCGTACGTGGACGTGCGAACGCGACATGCGTATGTGGGCGTGCGTACGCGACATGCGTACGTGGACGTGGGAACGTGGACATGCGTACGTGGACGTACGTATGCGGACATGCATACGTGATCGTGCGTGTGCGATATACGTACGTGGACGTGCGAACGCGATATGCGTATACGACATGTAAATCTAGACATGCGGACTCAACACACAAATGAATCATTAAAAATAGGATTGACCAGTTGAGATAGCCCATTTCCTAATTTTTGAGATTTTTCTTTTGAATTTTTTAGATGAATACGCATGAATCAATGACAATACAAATACGAATGTGGCATGGCTAAATACGCATGACCTATGCTATGTGAAATGCACATGAATGACATTTTTTTGATATTTTCAAAGTATTAAAAATTCCTAAAGCCAAAAGAGGGAGTGAGCTAACGACTTCTGTGCAGTGTTACGACCTCCAGCAAGTGGCTTGGCCGACTCATTCTGGAGCTTGATGATGCGGAAATTAAACTACAAAAGGTAAATGGCAGTAAATAAAGGACCTCCAATAGGCGGCTCGGCCTTGGCTTGGCCTTCTCTTTCTGGGGTTTAATGGTGCAGAAATTAAATTACATGAAGTAAAGGACAGTAAATAAAGACCTCCAATGGATGGCCCAGTCTTAGCTTGGCCCTCCTTTTTTGGGGTTTAATGGTGCATAAATTAAATTACAGAAAGTAAAGAATAATAAATAAAGACCTCTAATGACTGGCCCAGCCTTGGCTTGGCCCTCTCTTTTAGGGTTTAATGGTGCAGGAATTAAATTACAGAAAAGAAAGGACAGTAAGTAAAGACCTCTAATGGATGGCCCAACCTTGGCTTGGCCCTCCCTTTTGGGGTTTAATGGTGCGGAAATTAAATTACAGAAAATAAAGGATAGTAAGTAAAGACCTCCAATGGATGGCCCAGCCTTGGCTTGGTCCTCCCTTTCGGGGTTTGATGGTGCGAAAATTAAATTGCAGAAATTAAGTGCAGTTAATATAGGACCTCCAACGGTGGGCTTTACCCTTCCCATTCTGGGGTTTGGATCTTTTAAAATAAAATACAGGAAATTAATTAGACAATTTGGGCCTAAGCTCGCGAGTAGATCAACTGAGCAGTTGGTGGGGGCTTAGGATCTCGTCCAGGTTAATTTTGTACCCCCGCAAGTTTCGCCGGTTGATATGAAGCTGCCCTTGCTGCGATGATGAGGGGAACACCAGAATCTGTATATCAGGGGGATCAATGGGCTCGAATGTAGTCTCAAGTTCAATCCCAGAATTTTTTTAGTAGATTCATTTAAAGATTTGGAGTGTGCTTTCCTTCAAGCCTGCGTAGGTCTCTTCTCCAATGGACGGGGAACGAAACAACTGAAACAAAGGAATGAAATCGAGCACTCAATGCTAATCGAATCAAAATCAATGACGAGAGGTGGAATAAGGGAAGACTTGGCTTTGGTTCTTGGCAACGACAATGATGGAATTGGCTTAACCTTCTCGCTGTGAAATGGAAAATGCAATGTAAAGAAAAATAAAAACGCGATATAAGATGAAATATTTTTGCTGAAAATCAATTCTCGAATTTTGTGCAATATATAAATAAAAAATAAAAAAAATTGAAATTTAGGTGTCAACGGACATGGAAAAGGATTTTGGTCGATAGGCTCTAGACTCTGAAGAAATCATTGGTAAAAGCACCAGCACAAAGAAACAACAGATGGAAGTCCATGCATCCATCAAATAAATCAAATTGTCTTTGATAAGACCACCAGAAAATAAACACCAATACGTCATCGTTCATGCAAAAGAAAATCTAGACCAGTGTTCATCCGAACACTATTTTTTTTGAGCGACACGAGACAGATGGCATCACATAAAATGGATTAAGAATGTAAGCTTGTAATAAATATCCCACCAACTCCCACCAAAGGCCAATTGAACACCCAAACCAGGTATGCATTGAAACCTTGAGTCATGATTCATACAAAGTAAAAATGGTTTCTTCATCAGGTTGAATCATCGTCGACCACAATTTGAGAGAAGATGATTCTTTTTGAGTTGCTTCAACTGATTCTTCTTTGAGCGAAGGTATTGACGGGAAAAGGAAAATCGAGTTGACACGCTGCACTAATTTCATCTCTTTCTGATCTTTCTTTTTGCCTAATTGAGAAGTAGAACAGCTATCCTTATCAAGATGATACGTTTGCGTAGTGCCAAAATTAAAAGACGAAGACTTGGATGAAAATGCGAAACTGCTGAGACCCCGCAATTCCTTCTACAAAACCCTGCAAACTTTTTATCAGAAGAGGAAAGAACATCCGCAACATCATTGACTTGTTCGGGACTCCAAACGCTCACAAAAACAAAAAAAAAAACTGATTTGCTCGGCTTGGACGTGCAAATCAAAGTAACGGCAAGAAAATCCATTCGATCGGAAAGATACAGGGAGGTCACACCTCGAAGAGGCGAAATAATGTCATTTCTAGAAAACCAAATTGAAACGAGTGGATCCCTACGAAGAACAATTTCGCGAATCGATGGGAGGGGCTCGAATCGATCACGGATGGTAGCGACGAGCTCGCAATCTCCCTCCCGATTGCGGTTGAGCAGGAGGCTCTCCCCGAACCGTCGATCACTGAACTCCTTTTTTTCTCCCGTTCCCCCTCCCCCCGTCCCTCTTTTTCGTTTTATGTCGCCCCCTCTTCATTCCCTCATCTCCCAGAAAATTGCCCCCACTCCCCCTTTTCCTATTGCTCTTTTGACTGCCATTCTCCTCCCATCATCATTTTTTTACTTTTTTCCTTCGGTGCCGCACTCAAAAAACATCATCAAGCCATTTCCTTTTATCTTTTCTTGTAATGGCCTCTTCGTGAATTTTTTAATGGCCATCCCTCCTACTTTGCCGATTATCATCTTCAACTTCCCTTTTGGACTGACTCATATCATAAACTAATTGACCATCGCTATTTTTTTTTTTGAGAGTGCAGCATTTTTTACCTCATACCGTCGAGACTTCTACTGGTATTGCTTTTGTCTTATAGATGTATAAGAGAGCTTTATTGGGCTCTCGAATTGCATCTACATAACTCCGCAGCTTAGGATTCCCTTCCACTCACGTCCTTTACCTATCGGCACTCATTGTAATTATAGACCCACATCCTAGGAGAAGACTTGCAATCGTGACTTGATTTAGTTTAACTCTTGAAGCACTCACGTCCTTTACCTATCGGCACTCATTGTAATTATAGACCCACATCCTAGGAGAAGACTTGCAATCGTGACTTGATTTAGTTTAACTTGAATTCGGGAAAACCGAACGCAGAAACGAAAGCGCATCATCAGGCCATTGAAAAATTGACAATTAGAGGACAATGGTCACGACTCATAAAATGCGAAATCGAAAATTACAGAGCTAACATGAAATTTTCTATATTTATTCAATAATCTGAAAAAGCGATTACAAAGTAATTTTTGATTCCAGATTATATTTTTTTAGATTTTCTTCGGCCAAAAAGAAGGGAAAATTAAAAGAAAAATACTGACTACTTTTTCATATTTTTGTGGCCTGCAACTGCAATTATTTTTAAATATTTTCCTAATTTCTGAAAATATTAAAAATGCAAAAAATATGAAAACATTATTTTTCAAAATTGGTTCCCTAGGCTTGGCCAAGGCTTCCAAATTGATTTTTTAATTTTTAATTTTTTCTTGATTTCTTTGAATTTTTGAAAATAAAAATGCTGAAAAATACAAAAATATGAAAAATCATTTTTTGGTCAAAATTGGTTCCCTAGGCTTTGGCAAAGGTCCCCCAATTTTTTTTTTTAATTTTATGAATTTTTATGGATTTCTATTAATTTTTGAAATAAAAATGTCGAAAAATACTGAAATAAAAAATTTGGTCAAATGGTTCCCTAGGCTTGGCTAAGGTCCCCAAAGTTGATTTTTTAATTTTTTAATTTTTGTGGATTTTCTATTAATTTTTTGAAAAAAAATGCCGAAAAATACTGACAATATGAAAAATTTTTTTGGTCAAAATTGGTTCCCTAGGGGCTTGGCCAAGGTTCCCAAAGTTGATTTTTGTAATTTTATGAATTTTTATGGATTTTCTATTATTCTAAAAGGGAAAAGATGATTAAAAATCAAGTATCACAATATCGTGATGAAGTTCGATGTAAGTGGCTAGAGGAGAGCTCACGATCTAAGCGAATATACGCTTTCGGAGAGAATTGATCCAGAAATTGAAATTCATGGCCGTTGGAACATTATGAGGTTAATGCTATGTGCTAAGCATACGGAGAAATGTACCCCCTGTTCTTCTAAGCTTGCAGATCTTGACTTATCGCAGATTGCTAGTGTAGGGCTAGGAGCATTAATTTCATGAGTAGTCAGTTGAACTCTTTTGTGTATGCTTATTAGGGCTCAATTTGGCTTTAGTACTTTTGTGGCGCACGCTCTAATGACTGTTGTAAGGCTTGTTATGAATGGGCATGAAATGGAAGTTTTGGCATGTTTGTAGCTTTATATTTTCGCTGTCGCATTCTCTTCTTCGCGTATAAGCATGATAGAATGATTTGTAGATACCATAGTACGTCGAGGGCTTACGTGTCTTCTTGATGGCTCTTGTTAGCTTGTGGTAGTTATGATGATATCAAGAGACACTAAAGTAAACTATTTTGGCGGCGACGCCCGGCACTAGCCGCGCTAGAGACCCCGCATTCAATCATATAAATTAAGTATAAGTTGTTGACCACTCGATTAGTGTGGCGCAATTAAAAAGCACGGCAAGCCACGCTGTTGCGTGCGGGCGCTCACTTCATTCCATGTTTTTGTTTCTTCAGGCGTCAACTTGCCCGTGTGCGGGCAGATATGGCAGCGTTTGGGCGCTATGGCCATTATTAAACACCAGTCCTCCAATTTCTTCCACATGTTCGAATCCGAGGAAGTTTTAGAGGCGGCCTTTGGTTGATTTATATGCAGGAAAAGCTACCTAGGTCGGGTTAATATAATTGCTTTATGGGTTTAATTACACTATATCTTATGTTTTTTCAGAAAAATGCAAAATACAGGAATCCCGCAATACTATTAAGAATGCCCGCGACAGCGCCGATCTGGTATTAAATTGCAGCCCATCAAATACATACACCCATACATAGGTGCTGAACTGATTGACACGACTTTGTCTTTGGAGGGTGCGCATCTCTTCCTTGCCGCCAGGTTATCGACTTAAGTATATCAGGCAATTACCTATCCTTCGTATTCCTGAAAAGTATTATCCTGGCGTATCGTTGAACCGTAAAAATTTTGCTCCGCCACTCCTGAGGTAGCTTATGATTCCACATGGGCAAGGTGAGGGGATAGTAATGAGTATGTGACTAAAGAGAGGGTCGGTCATAATGTGGAAAAAGGGGGGGGGGGGGGATACAACTATGACTCTAGATTGAATCTCATTTCAGTTTTTCATTTTATTGGAGAAATTAAATTAAAATTTTCTTCAGAAAAACAGCAGGTGAATTTTCTGTAGAAATAATATTTGCAGGGGGCATGATTTTTTAAAACTTAGAAATGTGTGCATTAAAATCTTTTGATATTTAGCAAATTTCTCGAAAGATATTTCCTTTTATCCGCAATTAATTTTCAAGGATGAAATTTGTCAAGG
>JAGVVM010011466.1:0-13195 GCA_019149425.1 Psidium friedrichsthalianum
AACATTTCTTGAGAAAAAGACCTCACCTTACAAGGCATATCAAGAACTTTTGTCATGCCTTTACTTTTTATTATTTTTTTCTTTTTCTCTCCATTGTATTGTGGCTGGCAAAACGTGTCGGCTCTCAACATCAAGGCGACTCTAGCTAAACCCCCCTCTAGTGCTGACCATTGCTTGAGATCCGCAATGACGAAAAGGAGGGTTAAAAAAAAGAAAAACGAAGAAAAATGAAAAAAATAGAAAACATAAAAAAAAAATTGAAAATGCCTTTAATCGGCAAAAAAAAAAAAGAGAGGTGAGGAACAGTCTTTCCTTGTGATTGAGTTTATCGCTTTTAAGTCTTTATTTAAACTAAGATTAATTTTTCCATATCTTACACTATAAGTTTCATTTGTGGTTTGAATTTAGTGCTTGAGATTTTTCACATTTCTATTGCCAAAATTTTTTGAATAAAACTAATAGCAATATGGCCTGAATGGAAGGAAAGTAAATCGTGTCCACCTGCGACAAAGAAGGAATCGTGTAGGAACCGCAAACGTGGTCGGTTTCGATAATCGTCGGCCCGGGGATCCTGTCTGTTAAATGTGGTCTGGGATGAGCTCCGAGGAGTGTCATGCCATGGAAATGGAGACGGCGTTTCGGGTTGAGGAACCTGTACCTGTGGGTGTTGCGGCACGGCCAAGCGCATCCCCAATGAGAAGGGTCTCATTGTTTTCCTCCGCCGTTCCACTCTCTCGTCTCTCTCTCTCTCTCTTGATTCTGGCAAATTACGAGACGATTCGTGACGAAACCCTACTGGAATTCTGGTTTCCTCTGATGCGCGATTGTCTCTGCTCGCAATGGATTTGGAAAAATATCCTTGATTTTTGGCCTTTTTGATCGCATTTTGCTGACTTCCGGCGTTGATTATGCTGTGCTTCTTTACTGTTGGCCTCTGAATTGATCTTGGGTTCTTTGCTGGTCCGGAATATTGGGGTGATGTCCCTTCTAGGAAAACGGCACGCTTCCGGAGTATGCATTGGCCTCGGACGGCATCGATCAGGCGCGAGTGGCCGGAGAGCTGTTTCTTCAGGTTAGGGAGTTTCCGTGAGAACTATGCTTTTGTCGTTATTCATCATTAAGTGCACCTCGTGCTCAAATTCATGAGATTCTAGCTACTGAATGGGGCTCCAATTCCAATTCACTGGGTTTCCGCATCGGTGATGCAAGCGTGAGTCTTTGGTAAGGGAATCCAATTTGACATGGAGAGATTTAATTATGGTAGTTTCAAGATGTTGGTTTTACATGCTTATCGCTGTTTCTTAGTCGGAGACTTCTGTTTTCCCGCGAGGGGTGAAATTAACTCCAAACTTCAAGGAAGCTTTTTTCCAAGATAATAACATTATCCAGGCTAGAGGATTGTTCAAGACTTGACGGGCAATGGAAATATACTTCCGATGATGATGGAGCAAATATTTAGAGGAGGCATTGTTGCACGATCACAGTGCTTTAGCGAATTGACGGCGCTGTTTGTGCAGGCGCTGAAAGAAAATAATATTCCGCTAGAGAATGTCCGTATTTTTTACTCACCATTTGCAAGGACCAGCCACACCGCAAGAGTTGTTGCGTCAGTTCTGAATATTCCATTCGAGGGTCCTCAATGCAAGGTAAGCTATTTTCCAATTCAAGAACATTGTTCAGAATGAGCTTGGCATAGAGAAGAATTATGCCCGATAGCCATTAATAGATGCTACTGGACTGATTCAAAAGACTTCTCCAGTGAGCATAATTAGTCAACTTGTTGAGGGCGTTCTAGTCCATCTGATCCATTTTTGCTTCTATGAGATTAATGTAATTCAACCACACTAAAAACTTGGACAGTACATGTTCTCCTTGTGAATTAACAAGTCAACATGGCAGAGCTGCTGCTTCGTTTTCCGCTACTGACATGCGTTAAGCAACGACTCGGTGTGGATAGGTGATGGTGGATCTTCGGGAACGTTACTTTGGTCCTTCATTTGAGCTCAAGTCACATGATAAAGTGAGCATTTTCCAGCTACTTCATTCTTAGCACGCTGCTCTCATGCTATCCATTGGCTGATTGGCATTTCTCCTTCCTGTTTGCAAGCAGTATCCTGAAATATGGGCGCTCGATGAGAAAGACCCATTTCAGAGGCCAGAAGGCGGAGAATGCGTTGACGATGTTGCTTCCAGACTAGCAAAAACTTTGGTTAATATTGAGACGGAATTTCAAGGGTAATTTCGCTTTACCATCATTGGCTTGTTCAATTAGCAAGAGGAAGAACTAAAAATGCGCCAATGGTATCTATCTGGGTGCACTGAGCAAAACATCCGCTTCCTTTGCACCAGGGTCTGCTGGGTATATGCCAACATATTATCTTTGCATTTGTCGTTGACTGTTCCTCTCTTTGACAGATGCACTGTGTTGATCGTTAGCCATGGCGATCCACTGCAGATTTTGCAGACAATAGTTTCTGCAGCTAAACTAGGAAGTCCAAACGGTAACGAGTTTTCATCAAGCATACAAGCAACCAGAACCTTTGCAGTGTTGTCACAACACCGAAAGTTTGCCTTGCTTACCGGAGAACTCAGGGCACTCGCATAGTTTGCTATTCGAGGCCTTTTGCTTTGGTTTATCTACCTTTCGATCGGCGGAGTTACATGTCTGGACTAGATTGTGATAAATTCATTTGACCGTTCTTCATTGACAGTGTCAAGAGTAATTATGAATACATCTTTGCTATATTAGTAACTGCATGCTGAAAAACTTGTTTGTTATCCCCGTATAGAGCCAAAAGGTTTTAAAGCGAAGGGGTAGTTGAGAACAGCAGGCGCTTTTACTATATCAACGCCATATCTATCTCTGCAATACTTTAGACGTTCGTGTTCCGAAGTTAGTCTAAAAAAGGGAGCTGTAAGCTGTACCAGCTCTTTAGCTTCGAATCCATTCAGTCGTATTGCGGAAAAGATAATCTGCATCTATTTTCCCTTCAAATTTTATAGTTACATTCTCCGTAGAGTTTCTCACTAAAGAAAGTCCCATATCAAATCTGCTGCAAAGTTCAAACACCAATTTCACTAGCAACTATGGCCATATGAGTCAACCCACCGAACACACTTGCACAACTGTCGGTTCTAAGAAAATAATCAACCATCTAAACCCAGCAGCAGAGGGGAACCTGTCTTACATAAACACGGTATTTATCTGTTTTAACACGAAACCGTTTTCCTTTTTTGGCCAGTAACACTGAAGCATTCGAAAACAAAGAAATAATTCACAAGTGATACAGATCCCTCATCCTTGGCGGTGAGATAAGCCACAGGGACTGAAAAAAACCATCGCCTATGGCCTCATAACCAAAGTGGCCATCTTGCAGATTGCTTCCTCATTGGTATAAGCATCTCGGAAGAGAATGTACATACATTGACCAAAACTAGCAAGGCTCTTCTGGACATGCAGAATGAAGTGGCCGACCTAGACGACATCGACCCAAGATTAAAAGCCATTCTCTAAGGGAATGCAACTTCAACCTATCAGAAGCAATCTCAGAAAAGAAGCATCAAATTGATGCACTTGTTCCTCACATACTACTCCTTGGTAATCCACCGCCGGCCCCTGACCTGGTACCCACCATAACTTTGGTCACTGCTGCTTTCACCTCCACTTTCTCCGCTGGTATGTCCTGATTTCCGGCGATGCTTCTTTGCTCTTGAAACACCACTGTCACTAAAGCTGCCATTCAACAGGGGGTCATCTATTCCACGTATCACTCTCCTTGTGGATGATGACGAAGCAATGCAGCTGTCATCCTTTGTTCTTCTCTTCTCTTTGTCATGTCTCTTTATATTTTGAGAGATCTTGTGCAGCTTCTCATTGAATCTCGTAATCCCTTTCTCCACAGGTTCTACTGCCTGGGTCACTGTGAACTTCACGTCATTCACGATCTGTTCAGAAGTTGAAATAGCAAGTTATAAGAGGAGAAGCAAAAAGAAATATTTTCACAAAATTATAACTGCACGAGTTTTTCCATATCCATTAGTTCACACGAACGATCCAAAGATCCATAAGCTTTCCTCGTCCCCTGAACATCATATATCACTATCTTCCTTCAAACAGATCCAACAAGCTTGCATTGAAAGAAGAAAATACACTAACATCACCCTGTCGTAAAATAAATCTCCGATCATTCTTCGTCCTCCAAGAAAAAAAGGATTCTAGCATGTTTCCAAAAGTGACTCTGAAAATGACACTTCGCGGGGGAATAGTTTGTTGTTGTTATTTCATGTATGCAACAAAGACACCACACAATCAGTACAACTGCTAGTCAATACTCACACCAAATTGACTTTAAAATCATAAAAAAATTGTAATTGAAGATAAAAGCATCATGACCATAACAATCGCATTGCAGAGACAGCCAGCAATTTATTAGGAAGTTTTTAAGGTAGATCCCTACTTCAAGCCGTCAGCCCTATTTAACAACGCCCCACTGAATCTCAGTAAGGAAGGATATGAAACACAGAAGTCTGATGCTCTCCCTTTATCAACGGGACTGTATTTGGAAAACAGAATGAGATACATGCACACACCACCCAGAAAAGGCCCACTATCTAACTGTACTGAAAAATCAGTTCATTTGACAAAACAGAAACATGCATCCAAAATGCAAAAGAAAATTATAGTTATAATTACTATGACTATAATAAGACCGCATGGTCAATTTGCCGATTATAATAAGACCGCAGGGTCAATTTCCCACCAGCAACTTTCTCTAAGCAATATAAACAGTCATTCCTGCATTTATTCTCCAGGTGGTTATGAAGGTTAACTTAGAGATTGACATAATTCAACATCTTTAAGTTCATGAACACATTAGATAGATACCATTGAAAAACAAAAGAGAGAAACTCAGTGAAATGCGTTAACATAGAGAGTCATTGAGTACTTCCAAGATACAACCAGTAAGTTCTCTACGTTGCCTGCTATTTAATGCTTAAAAACAGGACAATCAAAAGAATTCCATTTTTCTCAAAAATCAGGGTGGTTTTATTACAACACTTCAACTTAAGGACGAATGTAAGGCAGTAGATTAAAGATGAGCAAATAACTTACATGTCCGCCACCTCCTACAAAAACATCCCGCACACTTTCTCTGATAGTCATTCCACTCCTTATATCAGCATCAGGCTGTGGAAGGCGTAACTTAGTGGGGCGCTCACTATCCCTAACCTCATCAGGATCCAGAGGGCAATCCACAGATGCATAGTCTCCAAGAACTGAGACAGTTCCAGTAAACCGGTCTCCCATAAGCTCATATGGTTTTGCTGGGAATACATAAAGATGTACGACAGAAGCAATGCCCATCTGCACTGGTGAATAAACAGACCTGTTAAACCCTTTTTCCCCTGGGAATGTTGGACTATAACCCTCCAACTTGTTTTCATTAACATCATTTACTTTTAGCCAAGAGTAAATATCAAGCTAAAAACACAATATCAACATCACCCTTATCACAAACTAGTTGAGGTCGGCGGTCGATGAACCCAAAAGAAAAGCATAAAATATACTAAAACAAAAAGCAAGGACAGGGAAACCAAAGGACTAAACAGGGTAATCTGGAACATAGGAAATCCCCCTCCTCTATAATGCAAGTAGCTTTCCTCCACTCCGTCTTGAGACAGACCGTACGCCAATCTATTTTCCACTCTATTAAATCTTGTTTTACTATCTTCCCCCAAGTAAGTTTCAGCCGACCTCTTCCTTTCTTCATGTTATGTTCTCAGTAACAAACTTCTATTCTTATTGGGGCATCTAGGAATCTACGGAGAATATGTCCAAACCATCTCAATCTATGTTTTCTTATCTTCTCTGCCACCAGCACTATTTCAACTTTTCGTAAAATATCGTTGTTTCTTATCTTATCCATCATTGTATGACCACACATCCACCTTAACATCCTCATTTTCGCTACGCCTATTTTATGCTCATGTTGCTTCTGTACCGGCTAACATTGAGCTCTGTATAGCATTGCAAATCTTATTGCTATTCTATAAAATTTTCTTTTTAGCCTAAAAAGGATTTTGCAATCACACAAAAACCCTGATGCATTGCACCATTTCATCCAACCTGCTCTGATTCTATAGTTAACATCTTCATCAATCTCTCTCCTCTTTTGCAAAATTGATCACAAATATCTGAAAGCATCTTTCTTAAGTACCTTTTGTCCAAGCATATCCACGGATTCTTGATCTCCTCCTCTTGTCATGGCGAACTCACACTTCATGTATTCTGTCTTACACCGACTTAACGTAAATCCTTTAAACTCTAACATGTTTCTCCATAATTCTAATTTAGCACCAACCCCAGCCCTGGTTTCATCAATAACTAGTGCAAAAAAGATAATGACTCAAAGCCGAACCTTGGTATAAACCTACCATGATTGGAAAATAACTTGATGTGCCATTACAGGCCTTCACACATGTAGTAATACCATCATACATATCCTTGATTGCCTCTACATACTTTGAGGGTACTTTTTTTCTTCTCAAGAACTCACCACAAAATTTTTCTTGGAACCCTATCATACGCCTTCTCGAGATCAATAAACACCATATCAAGCTAAAAACATGGGGAAAGATATCAAGTGCCACTATTGTCCAAAACTATATTGCAGATGCACAAAAGACAGCACTGCAGATAGGAGGAGCAAATACTTTAGGCCTTAATGAGTATATCTGTGACGAGCATTCCTACATATCACATTTAAACAGGGAAATGGACATAACCCAAGTAACAAAGATAATCAAACATCATGCAAGGAAATATCAATCTATTAGATCATGACAGAAAACGATCTGAAATCAAACTTTCCTGCAATAAAGAATCAGAGTTTCCGCAGCTATATGGATCGTATGCCATAGCCTTTATTAACCATCCTTAACTCAACCTTAAAAAACCATATGACAAATATAAAATAGGCGCCACCAATATTCATACCCTTACTTAGAAAGAAGACATGCATAAGAAATGGAAAAGATCTACCTCTATACAGATAATGAAGTCTTGCACACTTGACTTAAACTGCAAAGCTTGAGCTATAGGACTTTTAAACAAACCAAGGTCGTACAGAAGAGCTATTGCAACGCCCTGCCACCAAGTCAAAAACACAATTGACTTAAATGTAAGAAACTTGGCCAAGGGACTTATATGTGCCAATTCTTCCTTGGTGACAGTGTAAAACTGAACTAAGCAGTACAGAGCCCAGGACTGGCTGAAATTTAGAACAACAGCCATGTAAGGGTATCTGCAAGAACAAGAAAAGACAAAACAAATTAGTAAAATCGACAAATAAGAATTCAAATGATGCCAGAGTCTTCTGAGCCATAGGAATGCTTTTAAAGGGTTAAGGGGTCTTTGTGTGAAAATTTAAAAAAAAAAATTGCAGTAAAGGCTAATTTCGACAAACTTAAATTACAGAATTTCTTGCTATTGCTTAGTTTAAATGGTAAAAGCATTCGACTCAGATAGTACTTCTTTTGAATAGTGATAAAATAACCTCATTTACAGGAGATCACAACAATATTAAGACCCACTGACGATTTGAAAGACCATCTAGCATCCTCCAGATGAAAGGGTCCCTTTATCCTTATGTCCTCAATGACATTCTCTGGCCATGCCATGAATATAAACCTTTATAGGTGTTGTCTGTGAGTTTCTTAGATGTCCAAACTCATTTTCACTTTGAACAGCAAAATATTCCTCTTACTTCCTAAAATCTGAGCAAACAATAGATGAAAGTATCAAGCTACTGACTAGCGATGGCACTATGAAAACTAGTGCCTGGATGAAGAAATGAAAAAGTTAATTAAAGTGCTAACTTCATGAAGGCCCAAGTTAGCTTGTTTCATTGATAAAAGGGAAAGCAGCTGGCGGGCTTTCAAGTGCAACTATTCAAAGTCCTGGTTTAATCAGTTCATCAATGAGAAGCTTGAAAAGGCAATCGTCAATCGACAGAAACATTAAGAAAGAGTATGTATTCAACTATAGTAGGAGCTTGAAAACTGATAAACAGAAAACACCTCAGAGTATACCGAGATATTAACAGGCAGGTGCTCCCCAACATAAAATAGAGAAACTTAAGTTTTAACAATAATGGAGAGAGCATAGATTTATTACCACGCACATAACTTCTAGAAATAGTAGTCATGATGTACTCACCCACATCCCCACTTAAAATCTCCATCACAGTAAACATTGAAGGCTTCAAGAATTACTGCTAAGACAGCACTTAGAGCCTTTATTATCATCTGCCAGACAAAAGAACATTTTGCACTGTCTAAGAATGAAATAGCTAACCGATGAAAGAAAATTAAAAAGCAGAGCTGCAGAGTAAGGCTTCGCAAGTAATACATACGTATTGAACAATCCCAGTCTTGATAACTTGGTAGAACCATTGACCGAGTTTCCATGGTTTAAGGACGTAGTTCATTGGAAAAGGATGCTTCACAATGCCGTGTTCAGAATAATGTTCTAATAGAGGATCTTTAGTAGCTGTACGCCCTTGTCTTTCCATAAACTCAATAGTCCTTTCTTCGCCCCCTAAGAGAAAGGTCAACAAAAGAAAAGGCAATCAGACAAGAACTCATCCGATATCTGTTAGATATCTAAAAAGAAGCCAGGAAAGTACGTCAAAACTCAGAAAATGGGGCATACCCAAGCATGCGACGAGGTATCTCCCGAAGCAATACATTGCAAAGGATTCATAGCAATCTCGCAGTATTTCACAATCAACACTAATTGATGGATTCACCAATGAGACAAACTGCTAGTAAACGTCCAAATTAGGAATCCAGATATTACAGCATATGATAAGTGCCAAAAGGTGGCACAATACTATCCCACACAAAGGCAGCATAATTGTGAAAGGATCCATGCAAGTATACATATGCAAGTATATTAGCATTCAAAATATGGTGCATGCGTACGTGTTAAAACATAGTTATTTCCTGCGCAAAAGGAGAATATAAATCAACTAAGAAAAGAAGGTACACTTGGTATCACCAGACATGAGCTTAAAATGTTCTGCATCTCAGACTCTTACACACAATGAATCAAGTTTATCTCTGTACAACTTACTGACTCTACCGCATAACACGGAACCATAAGGATGACGCCAATGAGAAATTTTTGCTCCTGATAAGCACAAGAAGAAAGGGAGGGGTCAAAGTGATACATAAAATAATGTGCAGTCACGATCTAAACATAGCGTCAACAAAGATCTTAGCATTCAAGAGAAGGAATATACCTCAGGATTTTTGTAGGCAGCTAAGTGCTCAAATAAAAGGTAGATGGAGAGAGCGAGAGTCATGAGCACAAGTGCACCAGCAACTACAGTAGCCCATGTAGGAGCTGTGTATGTCAAGGAAGTGATGAGATCTCGATAAGTAGTTATCTTCATCGGCGATCTCTTCAAAGATACCCAGCATAATGGATTGAGACACGCCCCAGGTATTGCACCCAGTGATTAATCATAAACATCGCTATCGAGATAAGCATACCTGCTCATAAAAATTGCAGATGTCAAGAAAAGCGAGAGTTCCGACCTAAAAGAAACTCTTCGCACTCGAGAGACTACATTTATGTCAAGGTTACAAGGTACAAGAACTTCACCTATCATTCATAAGGTATTATTATCCCAAAATGATGACCCATCCATCACGATACAATTAACCAGATAACTGTCGAGTTACACTGTCAAATCAACGACACGTACAACTACAAGAACGCGCCCATGGACCTCAACTTAAAACTTAAGGAGAGAAAAGGCATGCTTGAACTCAGACTGAACTGATTCCCCTCCATTTTGCTTGCCTAGAAGTCAACAACAGAAACGCAGAGAACTAAAGAGAACAACCATATGACACAGAGAAACAACACGCTAACCGAAACATGCGAAATTAGGTTCAGTGGGTGAATCAATCCGAAGAAGTAGGGGATGTATTCCCCACATTTCTCCAGAAAGAAGCAAACTTTAGGTCAATCTGCGGAGCACACTATCAGCCAAATCTAGAATCAAGCCCTACAATGCCAAAATTACCCATCCGAGACCCTTTCCCATCAATCCAAGTCGCCATCAACGACCCAACCATCTTCTTCTGGCACGTCACGAAATCGAAGGGAGGGATCGACGCCCGAAGAATTACCTCGAAGAGTGTCGAAGAAAAGCCTCTCTCGCTCACATGCCCAGCTCGATTACGTTGCCGGACGTAGAGATTCTCGTTTCTACTGAAACGGAATTCCGTCACGAACCCTAGAATCGTTTCTTTCTTCTGTTTTAACGATTTCCCAGAAACTTTTTAACAAAATTTCTTGCGAGTCCTGTTCCGTTCGATTCGTTGAAAAGTACATTTTATTGAAGTATATGTTGGAAGTAACTGTTATTTTCAAGGAAAATTTGTTTTCCTATTTGATGATATTTCTAAATTATACGAAAATCACTTCCTATTTTTGCAACAAAAATACTGAGTAAGATGCATGATAGAAAACCTAGAAAAATTACTCAAAAGTCCTCAACATCTTGAAAGGATGTCATTTCAGTTATAAATCTTTCAATTTTACCATTATATTTTAAATATTTTGACGATTTATCAATATTATTTTTTCTATTAATATTGATTGAAAATTGCTGATATAAACATTGATCATCCACGTGATTTGATTGATGCTGAAGTCAACAAATTTTCTAATTCTTTAAATTTTTTTCGAAATTTTTTATAATTTTTATTTTTTTATTTCTTTTTTTTCCTATCAAGTGTCGGTCGATTGGCAAGCAAAAAAAAAAAAGAAAAAGGAAGAATCAAATTAAACCAAAAAATTATCCACATTACATCTGCTATGTCGCGTAGGATAACCGATATCAAATTGTCAAAAGATTTAACTCAATTGGCATTATGATTTTCACCCAAAAAAAAAAAATAGACATTAGACTAAATAACATCCAATAATAAAATTATGATTTTTTTGGTAATTATCCTAAAATACTAAATCTTGAGTTCGGGAGCTGAAGACTTGTGTCTAGCTACTTGATCCAAGCGTGGCCACTAGGCTTTTGGGGAGTGACCTGGGCACAGGGATCGACAACTCAGGCACAAGCGCAAAGGACTATGGCCATACCTAAGGGGTCATAGCCCCACGTGTTGGTGGTAGGGTCATGAGACCCAACTGATGGGGTCTCGGGTCCGGTCATCGAGATCCTAGCCTGGCCTAGGAGATCTAGGCTCGGACCTCGGTATTTAGGGTCGAGCACCGGGCTCAAGTTCTATTTTGGTAAATGAAATCTAATTTTCAAAGAGGAAAATCATATGCTCTGAAATATAGTTTTTGTTGATTATGAAATGATTTTCTAGTGACTCATTTCCCAAGCTATTTATACGTCCAAAAACTGAGAAAAATGATAGTATAAACGGTCCATGAATTTTAGTTTGAAGTGCAACTTCGTCATGAATTTTAACTGTATATTGGTCTCTGAACTTTGGTTCAATATGTAATATTGTCCCTAGATTTTTAATTTCTTCCATGTGATTCTTGAAGTAAATGTGCAATGTAGTCTCTAGACTATATAAAATATTCAAAAGTTTAGGAATACATTAAACTTAAATAGGAACTAATATTGGACGACAGTGCAGATTAGACGAAAGTTTATAAATCATTGTATCATTTTTCTCAAATGAGAAAAAAATTCGATTAGAAAATTTTTTCCCGAAACCAACCAACTAGGGTGTGTTTGTTTTCTGAAAAAGCGAATGATTTAAAAATTATTTTTTTAAAATGATATCACTTGCATCTCTTACGAAATGAATAAACTAAAGGTACTTTCATCGTCTAAAAACAATATTTGAACATAAATTATTGTTGATTATAAAGATAAATTTTTATTGATTAACTATTTCAAGTAATCATTTTCAAAAAAATATTTTTTTGATTGCTCGTTTTGTGCGGAATAAGAGAGGCTCTGTAGCTCTATATTTTCTAGACCATAGTCGGACTGCTGCGTTAGAGATCCTGAAACCTACTCACCAGTGTAAGATGCACGTGCTTTTGCCGCAAATAGGTTTCAAACTCGTGACCTCACATTTAAGGTGGTAGCCCGTGCCACCGTGCCGCTGCCATAGGCGAAGGATCCCATGTTGGGAGTTCGTAGAGAAGGCAACTGTAGCATGTCCTATGATCCAAGAAGGATGAAGATGGGACAACGTGTGGGAAGGCCAATTCATCTTCATATCATATCCCTTTTGATAATTTCCTGATTTCGGGTCTGAAAAAAATGAATTCGGTCCGACCGGTCCATGGGATTTGACAAGAATATTCTCACGTTCACTCGTTGAAGATAAATTGAATATCTATTGGATAACCACAGTCTGCCATAGTATTTTTTTTTTTTTTTACAAACAAGTTGTCTTGCATTTCGGTCCGTAAAGAATCACGTCCAATTTGGAACCATAGACAGGTCATTCGAACCTATGCATTTTCATTATGCAAATTAGAAGCTACAAAGTTGCTCGAAAATCACGTGATCACTTGAATTAATTTGTTACACGATGGCAGATCCGCAGCACATAAACCACCATCTAGGATTTTTCTCCCAGGTTGCATTTGTTGAATGGCTTATAGTTGAACCCATTGCAGTACACGGAGCTTCTAGACATAGGGAAGAAACTCCTCAACCAACATCAGATTTGCTCTCCTTTGCATGCACAGGATCAACAGCCACAAGCCCACAGACTTCAGTAGGACATCATTGGCAGAACTAAGATTGTCATCAGCTCAACAATCTTGTTCTCCCCTTCTCCTCAAGTTTCAGGAATTTTCCCACTGGATGTACCCGTGTCCGGTTCCAGATTCCTCTGCATCTTTTTCCTGAGCTTTACTGCGCTCAGACTTCAAACTGAAGCTGAACCCTTAGGTTATCTGCAGCCTTGACCCATCCTCTCTCCCAATTGAACTATACTGGAAAAGTTAAGTATTTACTCTTGTTTCTTTCCCTTGACAAAAGCCTTTCTCAAGCAACTTTTCTTTCACCTTTCCCTCCGTTATCACAGATGCTTTTAGATTGTTTCTTGTCCTGAGTCACACTAATTTCAGGACTCGAGATTTCTTTTCCTCTTCCTTCTGCTCTCTTAGTTTCCTCCTTGCGAA
>JAGVVM010011467.1:0-14249 GCA_019149425.1 Psidium friedrichsthalianum
GCCGATTGTTGCACGTTGGAGACAAGCGACATTCGCAAGCACATGATGGATTTGCAATGCCTTGGCCAGTTCTATCCTTGCTCATGTAACACAGATCAATCAACTCCAGGAGGATTATTCTTCTCCATTTCTTTACTATCATATTTTATTAAGCATTTTATTGCTCCTCTAGCTTCCATATCGCGAATCACTCCATAATAATTCACCTCATGTTTCGCGCTCCTAATAAGAAGTGAGGTCAACTGGTTTTTGACCTCCAAGAAAATGACATAGGCTGATGATGGAAACTTAGCTGAAAAGATGACACAAATCATTTTTCCATACTAAGATAGTGACTCTTGCACAGTAGCGAGAATCCAAGCAAGGCCAGATCTACAGGAAGGACTTCATCTTTTTCACGACAAAGCTACTATGACAGACAGACAGAGCAATTTCTATAACCGGCTGGTATTATAAATATTATCATGGTTCCTTTCAGTCAAATTATGCTAAATAGTTTTCAGACAGTTCTTATTACTTCAACTATTTTTGACCGAATGCCAAGTGTCTCCAGTCATCTCCATGGAATAAAGGCCGCAGGTGTCACCATGTGAAGATCTCTCAAGTTCAAGGTTTAAAGGAACGTATTACACAAATACAAAACACGAATGAATGGTGCCTTAATTCACTTACTTGAAAGATTAATGCTACAGATCCATTCCGCTGCAACCCCAACCTCACAATTCGAAAAGAAATACATATCGACTCCACTAATTTTTGACAACTTGCATGGCCGGAGATGCGAAGGAGTTGTGAATTCAAAGAGCCCCATCAGGGCTTCCCCTCAAACTCCTTTCTTTCGTCCTATTTTTCCCTCTCTTTTTAAAGGCTTCTTTTTATACAGTACTTATGCCCTCGTTAATTTATATACAGTGGACGGACTGGTAATTAAACAAGAAGTTAAATTCCACAAAACTTAACCGAGAAATACCTGCACTCTTTTAGAACAAGCGCGTTTTGAGAGCATCACCTGTTGGCCTCAGCAGGGATTATCAAATGTGCTGCAGCTAAAGCAGCTAGTTTGGTGACATTTGCTGCTCCATTCTCTCGCTAATGAAATCATCTCCGTGCCTTCTTCAGGTTTGCCTTGAAAGAGACGAACAATTCAAGGACCTAGCATTCTCCATGAGTGGACAAGAGGAAGATTCAGTCAAACCCACTACCAATGCACTTGATGACTTCCATGCAAATGAATGAACTTCCTCTTTCTCAGGCACGGCAAACCAGAAACAAATTGATTCGAACGAAATGGCCCTCTAGAGGAGCATCTCGTTTCTCCAAACCGCCTTGTCGTCCTTATGGCCATCCACATGTCGCTCGAGCTTTGCCGCGATATCACACATCAACTTCATATGAGAACTTCATCAACCAAATGTAACTGCAATAGATGCAGCACTGAATGCTCCCGTCGCGACAGACAGAGAGCTCGCAGCACCAATGCCAATGGTTTTCGGATTTTTTCACTCCTCCTTCAAGCTGTTCCCCCATGAGATTAGCTTCTTTCACTGTGAATAGTCTTGTACTCTGTCTAATCTCCCAAACAAACCGAAACGAACAGGTAACCAATTCCGACCCGGATGATTCAACCGTCAAATTCCCACCATATTCCGCCTCAAAGCTCAATCTTGGCTTAAACTCCGGACCGTGGGGAGATGAAATTCCTTAATCAATAACCGAAACTGATCACAAAGAAACCAAGGACCACTCCAACCTTCACCCCGCCGTCATTGCATTCCACTTCATGAGATAACTACTTACAACAAGTTATAGCTCACCTCAAAAGAAGAAAAAACTAACCTTGACGACAGGTAGGCAGATTCGAGGAATGGAGAGATTCTCGCTTCCGTTCATCCTGAAGAAAAGAAAAATCAGGATTTTGCAGAAAAGCGTAGAGAAAAGAGCGCCAAGTTGTGTGGGGCCTTGGAAGGTCAAGTGATCCGGTAGAAATAGTTGGGAAATGAGCATGTGACGTTGGTGTGAGTATTTCATCTCAATTTTCGTTAAATTGTAATTAGTGATTATCCTTTACAAAAGAGCATTTTCCCCCCCACCCCCCCCCCCCCCCCCCCCCCCCCCCCCCCCCCCCCCCCCCCCGGGTAAATTTTGGTAATATAAATAGGAATCATTTTTACTGTATATTTGATTTTTCTTTTCTTTTAACATCCGTGCATTGCAAAGCCTTGCTTTCGGAAATACAAATAATATATTTTATGGTTTAATATTATGAAAATTTTCAAATTGATATATTTGTGAAAAATTTAGTCCAACCTAATTTTTTTTTACCACGAAAACGGCAAAGAATATGAGAAGTGTCAAAGTTTGTAAGGCGCTTACCTTACTGCCAAAATTTTTGCCAGCTTACTTAAGTGTCAAATAAAAAAATGATCATTTAAGTACTAGCGACGAGAAGATTTGGACTAAACTACTTACGTGACATTTATTATTAAATTTTTTATATTACGTGGCAATTTTTTTTTTAAAAAAAAATCAATCTCCACATGGACTTTAAAATTAAAATTAAGCTAAAAATTAGATTAAACTAAAAATAAGCTAAAAAAACGTTTTTAAAAAAGGGTTTGGGCTTGCAGCGGCGAAGGGCTGCACAACCCTCATCGTTGATGTCACGCTCAACATCGCCGCCCTCACCAAGGCTTGGCCGAGGGCCACCACCAGCAAATCTCACCGGAGTTGCAAAGCCTGCCATTATCTAGAAAGTTTCACAGACGTATGTATAAGCAAGAGTGAGCCACAGAAAGCTAACTCGATTTGCAAGCACCACCAATAGATGACGAACAGTAAGCCCCTCGCACATGAACATCGATGACCGGTATCGGAAATTGTATAAAATATAGTGTCCAAACGAAGAACAAAATACAAAGTAGATCCAACATGATAATGAGCAAAACAGTTTGAATATAAAACACTGGCAGATGATTGATTAACAAAAATATGCTTGACGCATCTCTTGAGCAAATCATCGAACATGTGGTGCACGATCTAGATATGAGCAGCAGGAGTTATTGTATTAGTGATTTCCTTTTAGACTGTGATTTCCCTCTGTAAAAATATACGATCTTTTTGAATCTTTTGTTTTTTACTTTGTTTTTTAATTTTGCTTTCGGAAATACAAATAAATATTTTATGGTTTATTATGAAAATTTTCAAATTGATATATTTGTGAAAAATTTAGTCCAACCTAATTTTTTTTACCACGAAAAAAAGAATATGAGAAGTGTCAAAGTTTGTAAGGCGCTTGCCTTACTGCCAAAATTTTTGCCAGCTTACTTAAGTGTCAAATAAAAAAAATGATCATTTAAGTACTAGCGACGAGAGATTTGGACTAAACGTGACATTTGACATTAAAATTAAATATTACATGTGCAATTTTTTTAAAACTAATTTTCTCCCATAAAAATCTTAAAATAGCTAAAAATTAGATTAAACTAAAAATAAGCTTAAAAAAGTTTTTAAAAAAAGGGTTTGGGCTTGCAGCGGCGAAGGGTTGCACAACCCTCATCGTTGTTGTCACGCCTCAACATCGCCGCCCTCGCCCAGGCTTGGCCGAGGGCCACCACTAGCAATCTCGCCGAGTTGCAAGGCCTGCCATTATCTAGAAAGTTTCACAAACGTATGTATAAGCCAAGAGCGAGTCACAGAAAGCTAACTCGATTTGCAAGCACCAATAGATGACGAAAAAGCCCCTCGCACATGAACATCGATGACGGTATCGGAAATTGTATAAATATAGTGTCAAACGAAGAACAATATACAAAGTAGATCCAACATGATAAATGAGCAAAACAATTTGGATATAAACACTGTCAGAGAATCGATTAACAAATATGCTTGACGCATCTCATGAGCAAATCATCGAACATGTGGTGCACGATCTAGATATGAGCAGCAGGAGTGCATTGTATTATGATTTTCTTTAGACTGTGATTCACAATCTAAACAATACGTGCGATCTCTCATGCAATCTTTTGTTTTTACTTTTGTTTTAATTTTAGCTTTTTTTTTAAATTTTTTAAATTTCGACTGAGATCTTCCAACCAGACATGGATGATTAGTGGCTCTGTTTGTTTGGGGAAAAATGACTTCCTGGAAAATGTTTTTCGGATTTCCGGTGTTTGGGGGGCGGAAAATAGGCTAATCCTAGAAAACATTTTCCTCTTGTGAAAAAAATCAAGTGTGGAAAACGATTTGCTCATTTGAAAAGAGGAAATCATTTTCCATACGCCGCCACTTTTCCGGCTGCCGCCGCCGTCGCCGGAGCCCGCTACCGCCGCCGCCGACCGCCGAAAATCAATTGCTTGACAAATGATAGAAATTGTTTCCAGTTCATTTTTAAGTATTAGCCAAACACCGGAAAATATTGTTCTTTTCTTGGAAAATGACTTCCTGGGAAATGTTTTCCGCCAGGAAGTCATTTTCTGTGAAACAAATGGAGCCACTAATCAGTAAAAATTGGCCAGGAAGTCATGATTCTATGTCATATCGCTTAAAAAAAAATTCTTGAAAAGTGTGAGTTGTTATTAATTTTAACACCTATGGTGCAATTTCTTTCAACCACATAACCTACTAAAAGATATCATTGAATGCGAGTATTTGCTGAATCAAAAATTGCATTGGGTTATAAGCAATTATGCGCCTCACGCTGAAGGTGAATCACAAGTCTCATTTGCCGAGTGGTGAAGTCACTATAAATTTGCATCTAAGCAGTTCAGATATTCCGAGAGATTGTATGTAGATGATATCGCAAGGGGTTGAATAGATCCAATTGGAGAAAATTACTAAAAAAGTCTTAATCCTATTACAATTCAATCATAAACTTTTTCTTATGAATTTAGTTCTAAACATTTTCATCTATGACAATTCAGTTGTTTTCAGCCAATTTTGGCCAAAGTCGTTGACGTGGCTAATTTTTAAAGATATTTTAATATTTTCTGGATTTTTTATTTTGTTTTTTTCTTTTTCCTTTCTTTCCTTTTTCTTTTTGGGCGAGGCTCGACCTTGCAAGGGGCAAGTGGTTCGCCCTCGCCAGTCGCCAAGCTTGGTGACCGGTGGAAGGCAGAAAAAGAAGAAGAAGAAGAGAAAAAAAAAATAAAAAGAATAAAAAATTTTGAAAAAGATATTAAAATATCAGTAAAAGCTGGCCACGTCAACTTCGGCCGCGTCCCATCAACAATTTTCGATCAAATTGATCGAAATGACTGAATTGGCACAAATACAAAAAAATTCATGAGTGAATTGGCACACGCGCAAAAAGTTTAGAATTGCATTGGTTAAAAAAAATATTTAAGACTAAATTGACACGATTGCAATAGGTTTAGAACTATGTTGGTAGTTTTCCCATCAAATGAGATCCGCTCATGTATGGTATGAACAGAGACATTACAACATCTCAAGGCACCATATTTCGCGCACACCCATCGGCAGCGGATGGCTTCTTAACTCTTACCGTACTAAAGATTTCGCCGCCATCGATCGTTTCACCCGACGCGGTGATGTGATTAAGGAAAACCCCGATTGGATGAACTGTCTAAAACGATTTAAGTTTTAGTTGGGAGTTAACACCTAGGGAGAGGTCTGTCGTCACCCACAAGAAGCAGACGATCTGTGAGAATAAGTTTCATGGCACATCAGAACCATATTCAACTCCTTGGTACAGACGTTCCTCGTGGAAACCAAGGTTCGGCAGCTGGAAGCAGCACGTAACGTGGACAAGGATATTCCAACGGTGGCCGACGATCACGAGGAAGAAGATCGTCTATAAATGCACCACCTCCCTCGACCCTTCGAAAGTTTCAGCCGTTTTGCTGTAGCGACATCGACTGTCGACCCGACTGCAGTCGTCGTCTTCCGTGGGCAAATTGCACATTGTGCTGGAGAAGAAATGGTGGCCAGAGGACGTGTGCTGCAGCTGTGCCTGTTCGGCTTCACCGCGCTGCTCGTTCGCACCTTAAGCGATCCGTCCCCGGCACCTTCGCCTGATCCACGTCCGTTACTCCTTTTCCCTTCCTTTGTTTAGAAAGTTCTTCACAAGCACCATTGATAGCACAACACACGTCGAATATATTACCAAATTATGACCAAATAAATTATTTACCAAATTAGGGCCCGCGCAGTAGCCATAGTGCCGCACGGCACTTAAACTGCCACCTGAGGCTCGTTGGCAATAGCCCATCTGTGGGGTTTTCTTTTTTTCATTTTTTATATTTATAACATTTGTGTTTTTAATTATTTTATATTTACAAAATTTATGTTTTTTATTTTATATTTATACAAATTTGTAAATATAATTTTTTCTTTTGAAGCTAATTTTTATAATATAATTATCAATAATTAATTGAAAGATTTATTAAGATATATGTAATTAATTTATTTAGCATGTAAATAATTAATAAAAAATATTCATAAAATAAAATTGGTAAGATATATGGTGATGATATATCTCAACGTTACGTTATAACATTTGTGTTTCTAGTTTATATTTATAACATTTGTGTTTTTAATTATTTTATATTTATATAATTTTTTAATTTTTTTCTTTCTTTTGAAGCTAATTTTTATAACATAATTATCAATAATTAATTAAAAAAATTATTAAGATATATGTAATTAATTTATTTAATATGTAAATAATTAATAAACAAATATTCATAAAATAAATTTGTAAATGATTTATTTAGTATGTAAATAAAATGAAATAAAAAAAATCCATGGATGGGCTATTGTAGCATGGGCCGGTGCAGCAGTTGGGCCGCACGGGCCCTGGGTGGCACTAAGACTGGCACGTAAGCCCTGGGCGGCACTAAAATTGCCACGCAAGCCCTAATTTAGTAAATACTTTTCTTTTGTCATAATTTGGTAAATGTTTTTTTAACCCCTTTTTAAAAAGGCTCTCGAATCACCAAACCTCGACCCAAGTCGCACGTTCATCTGTTCCTATCTAAGTTTGATGACAGTATAAATAAAAAGCAAGTCTTTAAAGATTCGCTAGCTCATTAGATGATGAGATTTAATCCTCCTAGGGACAATTTAGACGGAAAAACACAATATCCTCATGCCACAAATAATATAAATGCACGATGAATCTAAGTTCGTAGAACAGAAAAGCACAGTATAGGATACATCTCGAACTACTTGCCGTTTCTTCCATCACGCCTTACTGCGTTGCAGCCTGTCCACTGAGCTCATTCCCCTATAAGCCGGGGGGCGAATGCATCGGCGTCCAAGAAAAGACCACTTACTGGGGTAGCTACCCCACGACGCTTTGCTGCGGAAATGTCCTCGAGGCTTTGTCCCAATCCTTAGCTCTTCATGCAAGCAACACGAGCGACATCTTTCTCGATGGTGGCCAGTGGAGCAACTGTAGCGAACATTTACTCTGGCCATTGTCCCCGCCGGCTAATTCATGTCGCTTCGACAACCTCTTTTACGGAAGCAGTAAGTGCTCCAACTTCACGCTATCATACATCAACGAGCAAGATTCATATAGAGAAGCACAGCGTAATTGCTCAAACTTCGACCCTTCGTTCGACGATGTCTGCAAGGATTGCATCAGTGCAATATTGAAGGCAAGGGACGGCATACTAAGTCTTTTGCAGGCGAACAACAATGATACAGAAAGGGCAATTTGTGGGTGGCTGTTATTACCTCTCTAGCCTCTGGGAAGTAGAGGATACCGCGGCGATGGATGACTTCTACAGATGTCTGCCTGCTCTAGACAAGCTGGGTAAGGACTACAGCCAAAAATGGCATCTACTCCTTGAACATGCCAGATTTGTGCTTTGTGTTGCCTTGTAATTAAAAATTTCACTGATTTTAAACCAAATGTCAACTACCTTCTGCAAAAATGTTTGATACCATAACACGAATAAGAGAATGAAGAAAACTGCTCCATCTAACCTTAAGATTGACAAAGAACATCTTTTCCCACCTGCCCAGTTGCTTTAAGGGTATGCATGCAGCTCTAACTCTTCTCTTTTCTGTCATCAGAACCAGGTTACATCAAAGTCAAAAGTAAGTAGACATCTACCAACTCTGTAGAATTCGTAGCTTGCCTTCTCGAGTCATCATAATATTCACGCAAATCGCTCGTATTTTCACCAGTTTCCATGGTGAAAGTGGTGGTGGCGGTGCTGATCGCGACCGTCGGACTGATTCTGGTCATTTCACTGATAAAACACGTGACTAGGAACAACAACCTCCTAAACCAGCTCAGCTAAAGGAGATGAAAACGTGGTCAGGCCTCTACAGATTCTCAACGGCAGAGATCGAAAACGCAATTAACTACCGTAACGAAAAGATATGCCTCGGCCGAGGAAGTGCAGGCCGGGTCTACAAAGGCGTCTTGCCAAGTGGACAAGATGTAGCTATAAAACACATATACAAGAGCAACACGTCCGACTCTTTCAGGCGGGAAGTCGAAGGTCTTTTGAGGGTCCGACATCCAAATTTAGTGTCTCTCGTTGGCTTCTGCAACGAAGATGACGAGCAGTACCTGGTCTACGAATATTGCGCTGCCGGGAATCTAGCTTATCATTTACTAAGTACATCCGGATCCGCTTCATCCATACCTCTATTAGATTTTTATTCTTCAAAAATAAAAATAACAAAGGCAAGAAGCTTTCCCAGAAAGGTAACTTTTATTTCATATTTTCAACCTCAGCTTGTTTTGTCCTAATTACAGGGAAAGATACTGTCTTGACATGGGAAACGAGAGTGAAAATTCTAAGAGATTGCGCTTTGGGCCTGAGATATCTCCACCACTACATAGACGGCTGCATCGTTCATAGGGATATTAAGGTAATGAGTACGAGTTAACTCTTGATCCTCCATTTAGAGCCGATAAATGAAAGCTTCCCCATTAAAATGGCATCCCAAGATTTTTCCACTTATATTTAGTCATTTTCAATGCACCGATATGCGGACTCTAGATTTCCAAATGTGGTGGCTTTGCTTGGTTGGATGTTTATGATGGTCTGACCTTGGTTCGCAGCTTACCAACATTCTTTTGACTGAGAGCATGGAACCAAAGCTCTCGGATTTTGGGCTGGCAAGAATACTGAACATGGAGGAGAGCAAAGTTTTTACCGATGTCAGAGGAACGATAGGTTACATGGATCCAGAGTATCTGAGCAATGCGAAGCTAACCTGTGCCAGTGATATTTACAGTTTCGGCATTGTCGCACTCCAACTCCTTTCAGGACAAAAGTTATTGAGCTTGATCTTGAGGCCAGAGATCAGCTGACGAGGAGGTACAGCTTATTTCGTGACTTTGCACATGCTGAACATTGATCAGCAGATTGGTAATCACGATAGTGTGTTGTCTTTTGGCAGGCAAGGGATGTCAGCATGGGCAAACGGCCCCTAGAGGATTTTGAGGACCCACGACTAAACGGAAACGTCAATAAGGCGGACTTCGAGTCCATCTTGCAAGTTGCTGTCTTCTGCGTTGCCAAGACAGCAAAGATCGGCCCACAATCGATATGTTCTTTGACGAGCTCGAGAAGGCTTGGAAGAACACAGTTGCCGAGGTAAGCGGCGACACTTTACGGCCCTTAATCTGATATTTGAAGCAGTTTTGTGTCCGCTATTCTGGTAGTGATAAGTCACAATTCCAATCCTTTACGTGGTCGCAGAAGGAAAAGAGGGGAAGAACTCGACAGCGACATCCATTTCAAGATCACCGGATGTACTTCGAGTCTGAACATACTACCATGTTGCTACAGTAGCAGCAGAAGGTTTTGTAGGGCTGTCCTAAGTCAGTGTAGAGATCAGCTTTCTTCAGAAAATAAGCATCCGACAATGTCCACGTTTGCAATGTCAAGATTGTCTCTGCTTCTCCTCTTGAGTAAGCATACATACAAGAATATATATATATATATATATATCGAAGGTATGAAAGGCGTAAAAGGTAAACTGGGCGAAAGAAGACTTTTGAGCTGTCATGCATGAGGTGTTGAGTTGAAGTGATGAGTGGAAATCTGCATGACAATTCCAAAAGTTCAGTGAGTTCTAAACATGATCAGGGGTAAATTCCAACTGGAAGGATGATACAAGAAACTACACTCGTATTGTACATATTGCAGGTTTAAAAATATATTTTACATTTCAATAATACAATCACAAGTGTATTTGTTCAAGCATACACTTGTTTTGTACATATTACAGTTTAAGAATACATTTCATATCCAACTGGACGAATACGATCTTGAGGACCAATATTAAATAGTCCAAGCATTGGAAGGTATGTTTTCACTTAAGCAGATATATCTGGTGAAACACAACATAAAAAATGCCACGGCTCACTTTATCATGGAAACTTTTCGTCTTATTCATCACAAAATTAGGATAAGAAATCATTATTCTCAATTTCTCAAAAGCAATATGAGTAGTTGAACGCCGAAACTATTCTTCATGATGGCAATTGAAAGAACGTGTGGTTGTATTATTTCAGAAAATAAGAAACTCCATCCTCAAGTTTTTGCTATTTACATCATATGCCTCTAATTTCTAAAACAAACACTTTGTTGTTTGCACCTTTAGTCGCAAAACCTTACTTTTTGCATCCTAAGGTCTCAAAATAATTACACTCTGCACCTACTAGCTTTGTATTTTCTTATCTTTTCCTAACTGTGTTGGAATCTAAGATATCGGAGTACCTTTTCTGAAATATTAGATTGCACACGTGGGTTCTGAAACTAAATGGGCCAAAACACGAGTCGGTGCTTGACGACCGTGTCGTAAGAAGCCCTGGCCTTAGTGCTATCGTAGCAAATTTTTGCTCAGTGCACTGCACAGTAACTGCAACGTAACATCAAACTCTATAATTAGAAAGAAGATTACATTTTGAAGCAAATCGCTAAAGGACACATAAAGCGATAGTGATAGATCAAATTCATTCACACAAGGCAAAAAATAGAATGAGGATTATATAAATCCCAAGGTTGCAATCCATACATTCTCACAAGACAAACTCATACAATTAAAAAGAAGATTACACTTTGAAGCAAATCGCTAAAGAATGAGGATTATATACATCCTCACGTTGCAATCAGTACATTCTCACAAGACAAACTCATACAATTACTGTGATTTTCATTTACATTATCACACACACCCATGCACGCGCTAAGAAAGAGAGGCCATTCAAGTGACCGTATTTCCACAAGATAAGAAATGCTCCCACATCATATTTATTGCATCCTTAAGCTTATCAGAGATTGAATTAGTTCCCACTCTGTCCCTGAAAATTGCAGCAGCAGCAGCAGTAAATAAATGAAGACCCCAAAACCATTGGATATTGACATCTTGTCCTTGTCAAGCATAAGGAGAAAGATGCAATTACACACAAAACCTCGTACGAGATCTGATGATGACAAGGAAGCCACCAGGTATAACAAACCCCACAGAAACAAATCCCTCGACATAGATCATTACAGTACAAAGAAGTTGACTGTGTTTGTATAAGATATAGTGTCATTAACAGCACATCATCCTCATGAAACAGTAAATTCAACACACTAAATCAAATTGATATAGCAAGGGGCAGAGTCGAATTTACAAATTCTAGGATTTGCAAAGGTGAAAGAATGCAACCCAATCTAACAGCTGATATACTTAAAAAAAGGAAAAAGGAAAAAAAATCACCTCATTTCCTTTGTTGAAAAGGAAATTCTAGTGAAAATAGATTCAAACTTAAAACTTGGCATGCACTTCACAGGTTTCAGAAGGTACCAGAAATTCTATGACTAAAATAATTAAATATGCATTGGAAGGCTTTCACAAATCGGCTACGAATCCAGAAATCACACGATGCTTCAATTGTTGATTCTAGTATTGAGCCGATGGTCAGACCTATGGCTGGAGCACATAAAACCAATTCGCACTCACAAGCAAGTCCATGCAAAAAACTAATTTTCTTTTTTAGCAGGGAGAAAAAGAACTTACATGCTATTCAGAGTTATTCCATTCAACTTCAAGGTAATTTCTTCAGCCTCAAATCAAACCGATCAGCATGTCTCAGCTTCAGCCTCACTAATGAATTCTTGAAAGTTGTAGAGATTGTACGCCAAACCCAATTACACTCTATCTATCCTCAGAAGATGCCTTCACCAGAGGCCTTCTTAAACCCCCTTAACACTAGAATCTAAAGCTGCAGTAGTAATCGAATCCCTAATACTGTTCATATCACTTTCCTGTGAAATATGAACCATTTGAAGTTAATTACAGGGAGTAGCAATTATAATGGCAATGTGGTAAAAAAAAAAGGAAAGAAAGAATAGTTCATGTATTCTTGTTGTTATTCAATTATCATCTCACACTTTGTTTCATCAAATTCAGTCCCTAAATTAGTCTTCGATTGCAAATTCTGGACCAATTTTGTATTTGCAACCAAATGTAGACCAATATCTTGACTAAGTGTTAAAATATACTAAATCAAGGCATTGACATGGATCAAGCTCCCAGGGAAAATATTCGTTTGGTCCGCATGGATCAAGTTGCCAAAGAAAGTATTCATCATATAGTTACAATTTAGAAATGTGGTGTTCAAATCAATGACATCGCAACACTTGAGTAGAAGTTTACTTTGAATAGATACCAACCACATCCTCCTTTCGGGGATTTGGTTCACATAGATCCAATTAGATCATTACTGTTAGAGTAATTAAATATTAAACTACTCTTTCATCTAACAACTTAAACTTTTAGAAAGGTTGGCAATGGTCCAACGAAATCTCACATGGTATCAAAGCAAAGGGTCCTGAGTTCAAATCTTTCCAAGCTCCTATTTACCTCCTCCATGAAATTTTCCACACGTAGTACACGGGAAAAAGACCCGACTAAGCTTGAGGGGGAGTGTTAGAGTGGCTAGATATTAAACCACGCCTTCGTTTAACAGTTTAAGCTTTTAAAACAATTTGGCAGCGGTCCCAAAAAATTTGACAATTACAACACCAACTTTAGATCCTCGCTTTTTTCCGCCACTAGTAACAAATCAACTCCGATTTTGATTTTTGGTATTCGGTTAGCAATTCATAGAAACATTTGAACAGAAATATGAAACTTACTTAGGAATCACAGGACTGAATTGATTTATGGACCAAATGCCTCTGGAAATTTTAAGTACAAGGACCAAATTGAACAATAACAGCAATAGTACAAATGTTTATTCCAGGGCAAATCAAGCATAGGGTTCACTCTTGGAATAATCTCCATTCTCCTTATTGCATCTTTGAATCTCTAATTTCAGTAAACTCACGCTCTTATTTTCTCTCTTCAACCACGACTTCCATGACTAGTGACAAAAACAAAGATTTTGAAGTGCACCATGGAAATAATTTTTGGGAAGGGGGGGGGGGGGGGGGGGGTGGGGGGGGGGGGTTTGGGGGGGGGATGGGAGGGGGGAGGAGAGAGAGAGATGCTTGTGTCCTTACAACAGAGGGCAAGCGGCTAGGTGCAAGCTTAAGCTCGCAAACAGGTTTTGGGCCCCTGATTATGCATGCTCGCAAAGAAACCTAGGTGAGAGAACGTTCCATCAATCATGTTTGTATCAGAACTACTTGCGGCAAATTGAAAGGAGCAAAAATTAAAGGCATTCGATGGCATCATAGGATTTTTGACAATAATTTCTTCGAGATTGGCGACTGCATATGTCAATATCCCACAACCCTCGACCATGCCGATATGAAACTGCCACTCGCGTGTTGGCGTATATGGAGCATGGAAAGAATTAGAAGCTTCTGAAATGCTGCACCAACCAGGAATGTCTACAGTTCCTGCATGAGCTTTTAACCAAAGAAACGTAAAATCAGGGGTGTACCACATTTCAACTACAGAACTGAATAAAAAAGTCCAACCTAACTCCCTACTGGTTCTTAGAAAGTCCAAGTTGCCTCCCAGCAATACCAGGGCATCCAGCTTAAGAGAAGGTTGAGAGACTAAATGTTTATCATATTGTCAGGAGCATGCCAACAGAGAGATCTTTCGCATGTCTTCTTCATAACAGCAAGGTTCGTCTTTATCCACACTTGTCCTCTACTTGATTGGCTAAGTCTGTCACATGTGTTGTCTGATTGTTCGACTGGGACATAGAAGCTACGAGTATAACCATATTCCCTGGTAGGAACACCTTTGATATCTGGGCAAAATGAAAACAAATCTATGTTGATTCTCTTTTAGTGTGGTCTTTCTCGTTCCCC
>JAGVVM010011470.1:0-17637 GCA_019149425.1 Psidium friedrichsthalianum
AATGAATGTTGAATTTATTTTTTTTGTGGGAATTAAATTTAACTCCTGATTTTTATGAAAAATAAATGACTAACAAAATAAAATTTAGGTGTCAACATACACACATGTATATCAAAGATCACACTTGAAGAGTTGACTCGGAAACTCTATGTATACCCACTTCTTCTGAGTTCTTCTGCTTTGAGGTGACGCCATCTTTATCTTGGAATGAGCTATGATCACAAACGGGAATTTAAGAAACGAATATATGGGCTCAATTGGGCTGTGCAAGCGATGAAAATGTGTAGGATAGAGAAACGAATGCTTTTCGTCGTCCTAAGGCACTTGAATTACCGTACGAGGTTGAAAGCAAAGAAACACTCAAAAATTGATGTTAGTCCGAGCAAGCAAATTTCTAACCATTTACCTCATGGTATTGCTGGGACTACCTTCATTTGGCCCCGATGTGGGGTAGTTCTTGATAGGGGTTATGAAATGAAATCGCCACTTAAATGGGTTATTGATGGTCACCTGTAGTGTTTAGGATAGAGAAATGATCGTCTCTTTCCCTTCGACTATCGTACCTTTGGCGAGAAAACCTATTGTCTTGGAAAATGCGGAACCTATTTAGCACACAACTCACTATGGATGTAGGACGTGTATGGAAATAGGTTGCCTTTCATCATCCTGTCATGCCCCATTCTACACATTCGATGCATCATATGCAGTTTATGCTCCAAGCCAGAATTGGCAAAATTAAACATGTAGAAGAGTCATGCATGAATGTAATGCAGATGTGGTAATTTTTAGCATCACGCTGTTTATAGAATGTGCAAGGATGGAAGAGAATTTCTCAAGAAAGGGGAAATTTGAATTGCCCCTGGACATACGGGCCGAATAAATCGAGGGTCTATTCTTTAAGTCCAGGAGTGGCTCGTATCTGAGTTTGTCCCTGCACAACGAAATGCATAGGTGAAGTGAAGCATTTGGGTTTGCTTAATGTTGACAACCGCCATGGCCGTCGGTCGAATGCCCCTACAAGAAAGAAAGCAGAAGGGTTATCCTTGAAACCAAATGAGTTAAAGAAGATATACTCTCCTTTTCAATTCAAGGTTTGCTATCAATTTGCCCCTGTTTCATTAGGATGGATCTCTTCAGATGATCATAATATTGCCCCTTGGGGTTGTCTCTTTAGACATGTTAAATGTTAGTATAAATATTTCCCTTCATCTTGAATGCCTTGCATGATCCCTTTATCAACTTCGCTGGGCTGGGTTTCGCTCGACTTTCGATGGACATTTCACCATTAGGGCCAAGGTTATAGCAAAGTATTGATTTCGATCTCATTCGTCGAGTGTCCCTGCTTCTTTTTGCAAAAAGAGATGTGCAAAAAATTATTTTATTTATTTACAATATTTACAACATTCCCCAACCTTGGGGATCGAACTCGGACCGTTTCGAACCACTGTTATTTCCCATCCCATCAGGCCCATTAAACCGTAGGCATCCATGGGGGTTCTTTTTTAACGGTTAATCTTTAGATGGCATAATCTTGTCGTATTGGGCAATTTTTCGTCATGATGCTTTTCAAGGCAATTTACAATCCCTGTTAAGACGGAATGAAGTAATTCAGAACCCGAGACGATCATAGGTAAATTGGAACGATACAAAACTATCCATTTCTGAGGTTGCTCAGGTCTTTCATTCGCATTTTTCTTATTTGAAGCCGTCCATCTAGTGGCAATGTCCACAAATTGATTTGCCCCTAGTTTCGTTCAATCAAGAGGACTTCGTAGTCTGGTATGACTGTGTTCTCGAGCCAGTTTGCAAATTCCTGAGAATAGAAGGGGTCCAATTTAAAACTGGAGCAATTGAGGGTAAATTGAAACGATACAGAGTTACTCTTCGGGTTTTCACGAAATTTTTGTCGCAATTAATTCGTCGCGAGTTTGGTGAAGTGATGGATTCAAGCATTTAATAGGAGAAAGGGAGATTACTACTTCTTGCTTTTGCATTAATTCCAGACATCCATAAAAGCAGAAAATATCCCATGCAAGGAAATAAAGCATATGCATTCGTTCAGGATTGATTTTTCTTCCTTTGCAGGCTCTCCAGCGATCAGCTAGCTTCGTTCCAGATCAGGTACGCATCGGCCATGTTGAAAGACCCGTGATCTCTATTCGACATACAGGCTCGGTATGCACATCACAGCCCCGATGCTTACCAACATTGAACTGGTTAATCATGGCGGAAAGCTCATCGTCAATGCCACTTGTTTGGTGCTGATACATCTCTCTTTTCTCGGGAGGCATCAATGCTGACCCCATGGGATCGGCCTTTTCGTACCTTCCTCCAACAGAACTTGGTCTCGTTATGAACTGATCTAACTCACCTCTTAAATGGGCATTTTTGATCCTCAGATACTGCCTTTCGTCGAGGGTGAGGTGGCTATTGCAGTTGAGGCAGGTGGAGGAGTCGAAAGCTTCTTTATATCTCTTGTTCTCTGCTCAGAGTTTTTCATTTTCAACTCTTAAAAACTCGACTTCATGGCTCTCATGTTGAGTCTTACCCGGGTCGCCTATTTTAGAACCAAAACTTGATTTGCATAGGGTTTAGCCCTAATTCTTGGCTCAGTTCCATTCTTTGTCTGTCATCTGGTATAGGGCACCCTATGAAGAAATCTTCAAGCCTTTGTACCTGACTCTAGGTGTGACGTCGGCGACGCTTCCTTTGACCCTGGTTGTTGTTATCCCTATTTTTATTGAGATCTTGGACGTCATTGGCGGAAGGGCTAGGCTCCATGGTCTGAATTCCAAACATGGCTTCAAACTCTTCATCTCCCATATTCAGCAAGTAACGATAACTCTCAAGTGTGTTGGGTTGAGACATCCTCGATTGGTTAATGATTTCACAATGTTTGCTACCTCCTCTTGTATTTTCACTCTCTCTGAATTTTCTTAAGCGACCGTGTATGCTTTAAAACTCTCTTCTGAGCATGGATAAAGATTACCAGGAGCATGTCTCTTTTAAAATTTAGGCATGAGCTTGGAAACTGTATTGTTTTTCCCAAGATTTCTATCTTTCTCAACCTTTTTGCCGTGTCTCCTGCACGGTTTGTCTTCTTTCATCTTTTTCATAGTGGCAGGGCTTCTGTCATTACCTCTTCTACCTATCTCAAGCGTCGGCTTTGCAGGCGAGCTCTTTTCTCTGTCTACAAATGAAGACAAGTCTTATCTTCTTTTTCGCTAAAGTTTGCCTTGTCTCCCACTTAAGTCATTTTTTCTCCTTCTTTTTCAAAGCGGTGACATCACCTCAAACTTTTTTGCAAAGATTTTGGATTTACTCGGTTCGAGATTGCAGACTAATAGGGATTCGAGCCAACGGAGGTGACACCGAAAGGGAATGGCAGGTAGGAAAATCCGACCGATAGATATTGCCACCGTGAAGTCAATATTTAACGCGAAGCGGATTATCACATTCGCATTCCAATCGTCTGCTTCACTTCTCTCCTCTTATCTTTCGGATTCTGTTCGTCGACCTTGGTTCTCTCCTCTACCATTTTAACGATAATGGCCAATCTTCCTACGCACATCTTCCCGGCTGAAGTTACGGTCAAATGGGAAAAACTTTATCGCCTTCTTGGCCGAGGCTATATTTATATAGCCCATCATCCAAGTGTTAAAGCCGAGATTCTCGGTCTATTCAGGGAAGTAAATGCCTCTTCGATCAAAGGCACCAACTTGGAGAGGAAATACTGGGCGTTCCCACACATCTTCATCAACTTTTTGGAGGCCTGCTGGAACACCTACAAAATAATCACCTTAGCCCGCATCATGAAAGCTCGCTACCAGGATCGATTTGAATGCCTAGAGTTTGCAGAACACTCGGGTGCCCGGTACAAGAAGGCCATCAAGTCTGCTGAGAGAGAAGATGGTGGAGGGCTTAGCTTTGAACAAGGCGTACTTTGAGCATGATCCGAGAGATATCGTGATGAAGTTCAGATGTAAGTGGCTGGAGGAGAGGCTTGATGATCTAACGGCGGATATAGCTTTCGAAAGAGACTTGATCGAAAATTTGAGATTCGTCGTTGAACATCATGAGGTTAATGCAGCCAGGCACAAGGAGAAATTTACCTGTTTGTTCTTCAAGCTTGCCGATCTCAAATCCCAGGTCGCTCAGTGTAGGCAGAACATTAACTTCATGGAAAGTCAATTGAGCTCTTTTGTGATGCTTATTAGGGCTCAATTTGGTTTTACTTTTCCTCCCCAGTGAACTGTTGTAATACTCCTTGATGAATGGAATGAGAAAAAAACTTCACATGTTTGTGCTCTTATTTTCCTGCCATCTCTTCTTCCGCATGATAGAACAATTTGAGGTACCGAAGACGTCGAAGCTTAACGTTCTTCTTGGTGCTCTTGTTAGCTGCTGTAGATGATGATATCAAGAGCACTAAAGAAGCATTCGGCGGTGGCCCCCCAGTAGCCGCCTAGAGACTCGCGTTCATTCATGTAAATTAGTAAAGCTGTGACCACTCGATCAGTGTGCCAATAAATGCACCAAGCCACCTATTGCGTGCCCCACTTCATTCATGTTTTGTTTCTTTCGGCGTCCATTTGCTTGTGTCGGTAGAAATGGTTATGGGCCATGCCCATTAATAAAACACCGACCCTCCAAAGTTCTCCATGTAGTTCGAATCTGAGGAAGTTTTAAGGCAGGCATTTGGTTGATTTAATCAGAAAGGCTGCAAGGTCGGGTTAATATATTTGCTTTTTGGGTTCTGATTAAACAATTTATATTTTTCTCAAGAAGTACAGGAACCCCTCAATACATTAAGAATGTCCCCGTGCTTGACGGATACATTCACCGTCCCATCAAAATACATAGCCCATACGTGCCCACTAATTGACGCGTTTCTAACTCCGGGAGGATCGATCTCTTCGCCTGCCCCCAAGGTTGAGGGATCGGCAACTTCCCGTCGTTTCGTATTTCCGAAGATTATTCCTGGTGTATTATTGAACTTGACTTTGCTCCCATCTGGGGTACCTATGTTTCCCTGCAAAAGTAAAGGAAATAATGAGTATGTGATCCAAGAGAGGTCGGTCCATGACTCGTCTAATTGGACCAACATTATTTTTATTTGTATGGAAAAATCAGGCAAAATTTTCTTAGGAAGACATGGATGAATTTCTCAGAAAGAATTTTCTTGCAGATTTTTATGACATGAAAAATGTGATAAAATCTCTTGACGTTTATCAAATTTTCTGACGGAAATTTTTTCTATTATCACAAAAAATTTTCAAGAGTAATTTTGTCAAGAAAATCTTATATTCATTGAAGCATTAAGGAAAGATGTGACAAAATCTTTTATTGGTCAACAAAATTTCCCGAAGGGATTTTTCCGCATTCATTCATTTTTTTTTTCAGAAATGGAACACCAATTTGATTTTATTTTCTTTTGAAAAAATGACCACAATGTTAAGTTAAAAATTTAACCGACACCTAACATGGACCGACCGAAAATAAATGCAAGATAAAGTTAGAGAACTTACTTTTACCTTGAAGACTGATAACTCTACAAAAGTAGAGTTAAAGTGCTTCTAAAATGAGGATAATTGAGTTTAGTCGTTCGAGTTTTATTTAGTTTTTAGAGTTTTTGCTTTACTTTAATATTTTGGTTGTTGTTAGATGATTTTTATATTAATCCTCATGTTTTCATGCTCGAGTTTCTCAGTGCGGTCTTGCTATGTGCAGGTGTGATGAGGAAGAATGAAGTGAAGAGCATCAGTGAGAAGTTTTGGAAAACTGCAACCTTAAAGTCGCTGAAGACAGAACCGAGATGGATGCATCTGCCTGGGAGACGGACGCGTCCATCTGCAATCTGTGGCCGTGTACAAAACCGGGACGGATGCATCTGTCTGAGGACGGACGCATCCATCCGCACGCAGTTAAATATGCGCGACGGGCGATTTTTCCCTTGTTGCCACGGCATGAAGATTCTATCCTATTTGAATATTCTGTTTTGATATTTTAGGATTTGGTTTTCTTATTTTAAGGGCTAAAAGAATATTATTCTTGGAGGATATCTTAGGAAAATCTTAGGGGGTTTAAATAGGAAAGAGGAGATAACCCTAAAGAGGACCTTTTAAAAGCGAACTTCTGCTGGGGGGCTGCATGCTGACGAAAAGGAGAGAGGAAGACAACGTGGAGTGACGGCTAGGGTTCTGGACGAGAATCGAGATCAAAGGAGGCTAATCTTCAAGTCGGAAGACCGGAAGACAAGATTCCCTATCTCCTTTCTATTTTTCTTATGTCGTTCTTCATGTTTTCTTCGAGAACAGCGATATTTGATTTTCCCATCATGAACTAATTTATTTTTCTAGGACTATGATGGAACCTCGTGTTCCTATGTGTTTCATGAGCTCCTTTGCTTAATGTTAATTGAATTTCTCCAATTGTTTATCCTTGTTGTTCTTAATGCATGTTGATTGATTGGCCACCAATTAGCATAGATTCAATAATCTAGGGAGACTCGGGAGAGTAGTCTAGATTTAGATCACGACTTGGATAACCTAAGTAGTCTAAGTGTTGGAAAACCGGACTAATCGTGTGAAGGATAGGGATATACCGGAACGCCTAGGGTAACCAATTAGGATTGAAACATAATGGGTCACCACTAATTCACTTGTCTAGGAATAGAGTGAGTAATTCGATACCGGTGATACGTTTTCTTACATTCGGAAGAAGTATGAGGAGATATTAGAATCCTAGGTTAGCAATTGGATGATTCGATAGCATTAGAGAGGGAGGGATTGAATGCATATGTCGCGAGGGGAAGTTATATGTCCTAGATCTTTTCGCTATTGATTGTTGCGTTGTTATTTCTCGTTATCACTTTTTAATTTGACTATTTCAATCTTTATTTTCAACTTGACCTTGAAACGATTGCCGAGAGCAACGTTAAGAGAATTTCGTAATACGATTCCCTGTGGATTCGACCCTTGCTTGCCCTTGCTATATCTTAGTTAGGTCGAATAAGGATTTATTTTTGCTGCGTTGACGACGCGCATCAAAGACATACCAACCACATAGACATGCACATGAATCGTGAGTATAAATATTAGTCTATCTATCCTAAAGGCTCACAAATTGAAGCGAAAGACTTACGGCAAGGCGACAATCTCGCCCACATAATCAAGATTAGCCATGAACGCACGACGTAACCAGAATTAGTCGAGCCTTTCCACTTCGGCTGCTCGAGTCAAAAATTATAACCCCCGCTTCGGTAATCTTACCAAGTCTGAGGCTTAACTTTTAAAACTCATTTTGAAAAGAGGTTCGGGATTGAATCTGGGCTAACTTTCGACATAATCTCACGTTGAACGCTAGAACCAAATCACAATACCATCCTAAAACTAGTGACCCAGGTCCGGCCACGGGACGTGTGTGATGTAGTGCTAAAACAATTAAGCATGCACAGCAGTTAAATTCAAACACTGCTTCAAAAATGTGCAAAAAATTTAATCACAATTTCCACACACCAAACCTGCAAAACAAAGGGTTAGTCAAACACTCCACCCCTTATAACTCCCATCTGTAAAAACATATAACAGCTATTGAATGAGTTCCAAGCAAGATCGCCAAAAGCGAGATATCCATGAAATTTTCATTGGCCTAAGTCCACTAAAGCTTTAAAATTTCGAAAAAATTCAAGTACTCCAATCAGTGTCTTCTTTTTTCGAAAATTCAAAAATTCCAATCCCCAGCGGAGTCGCCAAGCTGTCGCGACCTAAAAATTTCAATCGGTGAAAAATTTCCAAGTTAATGGATTATCAAGTTAATTAGATTAACTAACATAATACAGACTCTCCCAAGTCTACCGAATCGCAACTTTGATTTTTTTGTTTAAATGATATGATTTTAGAATTTGGAGTCGCCACTAATCATTTTTTGGTAGGTCGATTAGAAACCTAAGTAAATTAGCGGGAGAACTAAATTACTTCTACGAACCAGAGATTATGAGTTCGGGGACTTGGTTAGACTAGTTAATTAAAACTAATGCCCTTTCGGTACCTTAATTCCAAGAATATCCTTATTTTGGCAACTCAGGCTTGGTTTACTCTTAAGGCTCTAGTGAGGTGTCTCTTTTTGTATTCTTACTTTTTTAATGGAATGCATGGATGGTAATGGGTGCATGGATAAGCAAAACGTGAATAGGCAAATATAGACATGTGAATATATACATGTGAACGTGGATATGCAATTATGAACATGCGAGCATAGATATACAAATATGACATGCAAATGTGAACATACGTTACATGCGAACGTGGACACGCAAGTATGGCATATGAATGTAGACATGAGGATGTGACATACGAATGAATAATCAAAAATACGATTGGCTAGTCGAAATGGCCCATTTCCTAATTTTTGGGATTTTTCTTTTGATTTTTTTTTTTTGCATGAATATGCATGAATTAATGACAATACGAATACGTATGCGGTATGGCAAAGTATGCATGAGCTATACTATATGAAATATAGTATAGCTCATGCATACTTTGCCATACCGCATACGTATTCGTATTGTCATTAATTCATGCATATTCATGCAAAACAAAAAAATCAAAAGAAAAATCCCAAAAATTAGGAAATGGGCCATTTCGATAGCCAATCGTATTTTTGATTATTCATTCGTATGTCACATCCTCATGTCTACATTCATATGCCATACTTGCGTGTCCACGTTCGCATGTAACGTATGTTCACATTTGCATGTCATATTTGTATATCTATGCTCGCATGTTCATAATTGCATATCCACGTTCACATGTATATATTCACATGTCTATATTTGCCTATTCACGTTTTGCTTATCCATGCACCCATTACCATCCATGCATTCCATTAAAAAAGTAAGAATACAAAAAGAGAACACCTCACTAGAGCCTTAAGAGTAAACCAAGCCTGAGTTGCCAAAATAAGGATATTCTTGGAATTAAGGTACCGAAAGGGCATTAGTTTTAATTAACTAGTCTAACCAAGTCCCGAACTCATAATCTCTGGTTCGTAGAAGTAATTTAGTTCTCCCGCTAATTTACTTAGGTTTCTAATCGACCTACCAAAAAATGATTAGTGGCGACTCCAAATTCTAAAATCATATCATTTAAACAAAAAAATCAAAGTGCGATTCGGTAGGACTTGGGAGAGTCTGTATTATGTTAGTTAATCTAATTAACTTGATAATCCATTAACTTGGAAATTTTTCACCGATTGAAATTTTTAGGTCGCGACAGCTTGGCGACTCCGCTGGGGATTGGAATTTTTGAATTTTCGAAAAAAGAAGACACTGATTGGAGTACTTGAATTTTTTCGAAATTTTAAAGCTTTAGTGGACTTAGGCCAATGAAAATTTCATGGATATCTCGCTTTTGGCGATCTTGCTTGGAACTCATTCAATAGGTGTTATATGTTTTTACAGATGGGAGTTATAAGGGGTGGAGTGTTTGACTAACCCTTTGTTTTGCAGGTTTGGTGTGTGGAAATTGTGATTAAATTTTTTGCACATTTTTGAAGCGGTGTTTGAATTTAACTGCTGTGCATGCTTAATTGTTTTAGCACTACATCACACACGTCCCGTGGCCGGACCTGGGTCACTAGTTTTAGGATGGTATTGTGATTTGGTTCCAGCGTTCAACGTGAGATTATGTCGAAAGTTAGCCCAGATTCAATCCCGAACCTCTTTTCAAAAATGAGTTTTAAAAGTTAAGCCTCAGACTTGGTAAGATTACCGAAGCGGGGGTTATAATTTTTGACTCGAGCAGCCGAAGTGGAAAGGCTCGACTAATTCTGGTTACGTCGTGCGTTCATGGCTAATCTTGATTATGTGGGCGAGATTGTCGCCTTGCCGTAAGTCTTTCGCTTCAATTTGTGAGCCTTTAGGATAGATAGACTAATATTTATACTCACGATTCATGTGCATGTCTATGTGGTTGGTATGTCTTTGATGCGCGTCGTCAACGCAGCAAAAATAAATCCTTATTCGACCTAACTAAGATATAGCAAGGGCAAGCAAGGGTCGAATCCACAGGGAATCGTATTACGAAATTCTCTTAACGTTGCTCTCGGCAATCGTTTCAAGGTCAAGTTGAAAATAAAGATTGAAATAGTCGAATTAAAAAGTGATAACGAGAAATAACAACGCAACAATCAATAGCGAAAAGATCTAGGACATATAACTTCCCCTCGCGACATATGCATTCAATCCCTCCCTCTCTAATGCTATCGAATCATCCAATTGCTAACCTAGGATTCTAATATCTCCTCATACTTCTTCCGAATGTAAGAAAACGTATCACCGGTATCGAATTACTCACTCTATTCCTAGGCAAGTGAATTAGTGGTGACCCATTATGTTTCAATCCTAATTGGTTACCCTAGGCGTTCCGGTATATCCCTATCCTTCACACGATTAGTCCGGTTTTCCAACACTTAGACTACTTAGGTTATCCAAGTCGTGATCTAAATCTAGACTACTCTCCCGAGTCTCCCTAGATTATTGAATCTATGCTAATTGGTGGCCAATCAATCAACATGCATTAAGAACAACAAGGATAAACAATTGGAGAAATTCAATTAACATTAAGCAAAGGAGCTCATGAAACACATAGGAACACGAGGTTCCATCATAGTCCTAGAAAAATAAATTAGTTCATGATGGGAAAATCAAATATCGCTGTTCTCGAAGAAAACATGAAGAACGACATAAGAAAAATAGAAAGGAGATAGGGAATCTTGTCTTCCGGTCTTCCGACTTGAAGATTAGCCTCCTTTAATCTCGATTCTCGTCCAGAACCCTAGCCGTCACTCCACGTTGTCTTCCTCTCTCCTTTTCGTCAGCATGCAGCCCCCCAGCAGAAGTTCGCTTTTAAAAGGTCCTCTTTAGGGTTATCTCCTCTTTCCTATTTAAACCCCCTAAGATTTTCCTAAGATATCCTCCAAGAATAATATTCTTTTAGCCCTTAAAATAAGAAAACCAAATCCTAAAATATCAAAACAGAATATTCAAATAGGATAGAATCTTCATGCCGTGGCAACAAGGGAAAAATCGCCCGTCGCGCATATTTAACTGCGTGCGGATGGATGCGTCCGTCCTCAGACGGATGCATCCGTCCCGGTTTTGTACACGGCCACAGATTGCAGATGGACGCGTCCGTCTCCCAGGCAGATGCATCCATCTCGATTCTGTCTTCAGCGACTTTAAGGTTGCAGTTTTCCAAAACTTCTCACTGATGCTCTTCACTTCATTCTTCCTCATCACACCTGCACATAGCAAGACCGCACTGAGAAACTCGAGCATGAAAACATGAGGATTAATATAAAAATCATCTAACAACAACCAAAATATTAAAGTAAAGCAAAAACTCTAAAAACTAAATAAAACTCGAACGACTAAACTCAATTATCCTCATTTTAGAAGCACTTTAACTCTACTTTTGTAGAGTTATCAGTCTTCAAGGTAAAAGTAAGTTCTCTAACTTTATCTTGCATTTATTTTCGGTCGGTCCATGTTAGGTGTCGGTTAAATTTTGAACTTAACATTGTGGTCATTTTTTCAAAAGAAAATAAAAATCAAATTGGTGTTCCATTTCTGAAAAAAAAAATGAATGAATGCGGAAAAATCCCTTCGGGAAATTTTGTTGACCAATAAAAGATTTTGTTACATCTTTCCTTAATGCTTCAATGAATATAAGATTTTCTTGACAAAATTACTCTTGAAAATTTTTTGTGATAATAGAAAAAATTTCCGTCAGAAAATTTGATAAACGTCAAGAGATTTTATCACATTTTTCATGTCATAAAAATCTGCAAGAAAATTCTTTCTGAGAAATTCATCCATGTCTTCCTAAGAAAATTTTGCCTGATTTTTCCATACAAATAAAAATAATGTTGGTCCAATTAGACGAGTCATGGACCGACCTCTCTTGGATCACATACTCATTATTTCCTTTACTTTTGCAGGGAAACATAGGTACCCCAGATGGGAGCAAAGTCAAGTTCAATAATACACCAGGAATAATCTTCGGAAATACGAAACGACGGGAAGTTGCCGATCCCTCAACCTTGGGGGCAGGCGAAGAGATCGATCCTCCCGGAGTTAGAAACGCATCAATTAGTGGGCACGTATGGGCTATGTATTTTGATGGGACGGTGAATGTATCCGTCAAGCACGGGGACATTCTTAATGTATTGAGGGGTTCCTGTACTTCTTGAGAAAAATATAAATTGTTTAATCAGAACCCAAAAAGCAAATATATTAACCCGACCTTGCAGCCTTTCTGATTAAATCAACCAAATGCCTGCCTTAAAACTTCCTCAGATTCGAACTACATGGAGAACTTTGGAGGGTCGGTGTTTTATTAATGGGCATGGCCCATAACCATTTCTACCGACACAAGCAAATGGACGCCGAAAGAAACAAAACATGAATGAAGTGGGGCACGCAATAGGTGGCTTGGTGCATTTATTGGCACACTGATCGAGTGGTCACAGCTTTACTAATTTACATGAATGAACGCGAGTCTCTAGGCGGCAACTGGGGGGCCACCGCCGAATGCTTCTTTAGTGCTCTTGATATCATCATCTACAGCAGCTAACAAGAGCACCAAGAAGAACGTTAAGCTTCGACGTCTTCGGTACCTCAAATTGTTCTATCATGCGGAAGAAGAGATGGCAGGAAAATAAGAGCACAAACATGTGAAGTTTTTTTCTCATTCCATTCATCAAGGAGTATTACAACAGTTCACTGGGGAGGAAAAGTAAAACCAAATTGAGCCCTTATAAGCATCACAAAAGAGCTCAATTGACTTTCCATGAAGTTAATGTTCTGCCTACACTGAGCGACCTGGGATTTGAGATCGGCAAGCTTGAAGAACAAACAGGTAAATTTCTCCTTGTGCCTGGCTGCATTAACCTCATGATGTTCAACGACGAATCTCAAATTTTCGATCAAGTCTCTTTCGAAAGCTATATCCGCCGTTAGATCATCAAGCCTCTCCTCCAGCCACTTACATCTGAACTTCATCACGATATCTCTCGGATCATGCTCAAAGTACGCCTTGTTCAAAGCTAAGCCCTCCACCATCTTCTCTCTCAGCAGACTTGATGGCCTTCTTGTACCGAGCACCCGAGTGTTCTGCAAACTCTAGGCATTCAAATCGATCCTGGTAGCGAGCTTTCATGATGCGGGCTAAGGTGATTATTTTGTAGGTGTTCCAGCAGGCCTCCAAAAAGTTGATGAAGATGTGTGGGAACGCCCAGTATTTCCTCTCCAAGTTGGTGCCTTTGATCGAAGAGGCATTTACTTCCCTAAATAGACCGAGAATCTCGGCTTTAACACTTGGATGATGGGCTATATAAATATAGCCTCGGCCAAGAAGGCGATAAAGTTTTTCCCATTTGACCGTAACTTCAGCCGGGAAGATGTGCGTAGGAAGATTGGTCATTATCGTTAAAATGGTAGAGGAGAGAACCAAGGTCGACGAACAGAATCCGAAAGATAAGAGGAGAGAAGTGAAGCAGACGATTGGAATGCGAATGTGATAATCCGCTTCGCGTTAAATATTGACTTCACGGTGGCAATATCTATCGGTCGGATTTTCCTACCTGCCATTCCCTTTCGGTGTCACCTCCGTTGGCTCGAATCCCTATTAGTCTGCAATCTCGAACCGAGTAAATCCAAAATCTTTGCAAAAAAGTTTGAGGTGATGTCACCGCTTTGAAAAAGAAGGAGGAAAAAATGACTTAAGTAGGAGACAAGGCAAACTTTAGCGAAAAAGAAGATAAGACTTGTCTTCATTTGTAGACAGAGAAAAGAGCTCGCCTGCAAAGCCGACGCTTGAGATAGGTAGAAGAGGTAATGACAGAAGCCCTGCCACTATGAAAAAGATGAAAGAAGACAAACCGTGCAGGAGACACGGCAAAAAGGTTGAGAAAGATAGAAATCTTGGGAAAAACAATACAGTTTCCAAGCTCATGCCTAAATTTTAAAAGAGACATGCTCCTGGTAATCTTTATCCATGCTCAGAAGAGAGTTTTAAAGCATACACGGTCGCTTAAGAAAATTCAGAGAGAGTGAAAATACAAGAGGAGGTAGCAAACATTGTGAAATCATTAACCAATCGAGGATGTCTCAACCCAACACACTTGAGAGTTATCGTTACTTGCTGAATATGGGAGATGAAGAGTTTGAAGCCATGTTTGGAATTCAGACCATGGAGCCTAGCCCTTCCGCCAATGACGTCCAAGATCTCAATAAAAATAGGGATAACAACAACCAGGGTCAAAGGAAGCGTCGCCGACGTCACACCTAGAGTCAGGTACAAAGGCTTGAAGATTTCTTCATAGGGTGCCCTATACCAGATGACAGACAAAGAATGGAACTGAGCCAAGAATTAGGGCTAAACCCTATGCAAATCAAGTTTTGGTTCTAAAATAGGCGACCCGGGTAAGGACTCAACATGAGAGCCATGAAGTCGAGTTTTTAAGAGTTGAAAATGAAAAACTCTGAGCAGAGAACAAGAGATATAAAGAAGCTTTCGACTCCTCCACCTGCCTCAACTGCAATAGCCACCTCACCCTCGACGAAAGGCAGTATCTGAGGATCAAAAATGCCCATTTAAGAGGTGAGTTAGATCAGTTCATAACGAGACCAAGTTCTGTTGGAGGAAGGTACGAAAAGGCCGATCCCATGGGGTCAGCATTGATGCCTCCCGAGAAAAGAGGGATGTATCAGCACCAAACAAGTGGCATTAACGATGAGCTTTCCGCCATGATTAACCAGTTCAATGTTGGTAAAGCATCGGGGCTGTGATGTGCATACCGAGCCTGTATGTCGAATCAGAGATCACGGGTCTTTCAACATGGCCGATGCGTACCTGATCTGGAACGAAGCTAGCTGATCGCTGGAGAGCCTGCAAAGGAAGAAAAATCAATCCTGAACGAATGCATATGCCTTATTTCCTTGCATGGGATATTTTCTGCTTTTATGGATGTTTGGAATTAATGCAAAAGCAAGAAGTAGTAATCTCCCTTTCTCCTATTAAATGCTTGAATCCATCACTTCACCAAACTCGCGACGAATTAATTGCGACAAAAATTTCGTGAAAACCCGAAGAGTAACTCTGTATCGTTTCAATTTACCCTCAATTGCTCCAGTTTTAAATTGGACCCCTTCTATTCTCAGGAATTTGCAAACTGGCTCGAGAACACAGTCATACCAGACTACGAAGTCCTCTTGATTGAACGAAACTAGGGGCAAATCAATTTGTGGACATTGCCACTAGATGGACGGCTTCAAATAAGAAAAATGCGAATGAAAGACCTGAGCAACCTCAGAAATGGATAGTTTTGTATCGTTCCAATTTACCTATGATCGTCTCGGGTTCTGAATTACTTCATTCCGTCTTAACAGGGATTGTAAATTGCCTTGAAAAGCATCATGACGAAAAATTGCCCAATACGACAAGATTATGCCATCTAAAGATTAACCGTTAAAAAAGAACCCCCATGGATGCCTACGGTTTAATGGGCCTGATGGGATGGGAAATAACAGTGGTTCGAAACGGTCCGAGTTCGATCCCCAAGGTTGGGGAATGTTGTAAATATTGTAAATAAATAAAATAATTTTTTGCACATCTCTTTTTGCAAAAAGAAGCAGGGACACTCGACGAATGAGATCGAAATCAATACTTTGCTATAACCTTGGCCCTAATGGTGAAATGTCCATCGAAAGTCGAGCGAAACCCAGCCCAGCGAAGTTGATAAAGGGATCATGCAAGGCATTCAAGATGAAGGGAAATATTTATACTAACATTTAACATGTCTAAAGAGACAACCCCAAGGGGCAATATTATGATCATCTGAAGAGATCCATCCTAATGAAACAGGGGCAAATTGATAGCAAACCTTGAATTGAAAAGGAGAGTATATCTTCTTTAACTCATTTGGTTTCAAGGATAACCCTTCTGCTTTCTTTCTTGTAGGGGCATTCGACCGACGGCCATGGCGGTTGTCAACATTAAGCAAACCCAAATGCTTCACTTCACCTATGCATTTCGTTGTGCAGGGACAAACTCAGATACGAGCCACTCCTGGACTTAAAGAATAGACCCTCGATTTATTCGGCCCGTATGTCCAGGGGCAATTCAAATTTCCCCTTTCTTGAGAAATTCTCTTCCATCCTTGCACATTCTATAAACAGCGTGATGCTAAAAATTACCACATCTGCATTACATTCATGCATGACTCTTCTACATGTTTAATTTTGCCAATTCTGGCTTGGAGCATAAACTGCATATGATGCATCGAATGTGTAGAATGGGGCATGACAGGATGATGAAAGGCAACCTATTTCCATACACGTCCTACATCCATAGTGAGTTGTGTGCTAAATAGGTTCCGCATTTTCCAAGACAATAGGTTTTCTCGCCAAAGGTACGATAGTCGAAGGGAAAGAGACGATCATTTCTCTATCCTAAACACTACAGGTGACCATCAATAACCCATTTAAGTGGCGATTTCATTTCATAACCCCTATCAAGAACTACCCCACATCGGGGCCAAATGAAGGTAGTCCCAGCAATACCATGAGGTAAATGGTTAGAAATTTGCTTGCTCGGACTAACATCAATTTTTGAGTGTTTCTTTGCTTTCAACCTCGTACGGTAATTCAAGTGCCTTAGGACGACGAAAAGCATTCGTTTCTCTATCCTACACATTTTCATCGCTTGCACAGCCCAATTGAGCCCATATATTCGTTTCTTAAATTCCCGTTTGTGATCATAGCTCATTCCAAGATAAAGATGGCGTCACCTCAAAGCAGAAGAACTCAGAAGAAGTGGGTATACATAGAGTTTCCGAGTCAACTCTTCAAGTGTGATCTTTGATATACATGTGTGTATGTTGACACCTAAATTTTATTTTGTTAGTCATTTATTTTTCATAAAAATCAGGAGTTAAATTTTAATTCCCACAAAAAAAAATAATTCAACATTCATAGTTAATTTTTAGCATTCGTGTACCTTGCATTTTGCATCAAGTTGGACTAGCGGACTAAGCGGATGTTCACAAACTAAATCAATCGGATCGGCAGGGGATGAATTTAAGTGATGGGAATTCTGAGCTTAAGTGAATAAACTGGAACAAGTCCATAAAATTGAAAACTTAACCAAGTTCACGGTTGAAAAGTGGACGAAATCACATGTGGGGGCACATCTTTGTTTTAAACAAAGAAAAAGGCAATGCAAATAAGACATTCACATGTGGATATGCATCAGTAGAGAATATAATATCTTCTAAGCATTACAGAAGGAAAATCGCATAAGCTTGATTGGTGTAAGGGGTACACGATTCTCTGGCCATATTTACACCAAATGGAAAAGGGAAAAAGCAAAAGTGAATCTCATTTGATTGAGAGGGAATAAAAGATATATTTCTTTTCCTTGTCTAAGATTGGATATCTTCGCCTATATAAAGAAGAACAAGGTCAGAAAAAGGGGGGACTCTCACTTTGATATACTCGGCCACAAGGAGTGTGCAGAGATTGATATACGGCAATATTGAAAGAAAGGTGAGACCAAGACGAGCGTTCATTGGCCC
>JAGVVM010011472.1:0-13335 GCA_019149425.1 Psidium friedrichsthalianum
CAAGACTCCTATGCATGGGGAAATGTAATTTAGCCAAAGTGATGGGGCGGTAGAGTACAAGTCCGCCGAGACTTTCGCTGGGGGGGGCGGCTCAGTGCACGTGGTAATTGAGGGGTAGTTTCAGCCAAAAATTGGTCGGTGAGAGAACATGAAAAGTAAAGGCAAGAAAGGGTCAATTGAGATTTAAATTTTCTTGTCTGTAGTACATGATTTCGGGGGCAAAAATGTAATTGAAAAATTTGGGATTGGTTGAAATTTTTGCACAACGAATGGGAGTATTTTTCAAGTTTGCGCGACGAGGATTCCGACAAAATTGGGTTCGACGCAAACGAATAAATTTTTGGCGCGAACGGAGAATTATCGGCGGCGCGATTAAACAAGATTCTAATTTAATATTCGTGTCTGAAAAATTGATTCTTATTCTGCAAACATCCAAATTTCATTATTTTCGAATTCTGAATTTTCAGGACGTTACAACTCTCCCCACCTTAAGAAATTTTGTCCTCGAAATTAAACTGCTATTACAACTCTTCAAAAAGAAAAGGATGTAGATCCTTCATAACTTCCTCGCTTTCCCAAGTTGCCCCTTCTGTTTCATGGTGTTGTCAAACTACTTTGACCAATGGAATCGTCTTGCATCGAAGTACTTGCTCATTCCTGTCTATAATCCTCACAGGACGCTCCACGTACGATGCTCACTCATCCAACTCGACTTCTTCGAAACTCAACACATGAGCTGGGTCAGGCACATACTTCCTCAGTATCGATACATGGAAGACGTTGTGTACTTACGCAAGTCTTGGCGGCAACACGAGGCGATATGCTAAAGTTTCTATTCGCTCGAGAATTTCAAATGGTCCAACATATCTCGGACTCAACTTTCCCTTTTTTTCCAAAACGAGACGTTCCTCTCATCAGTGACACCTTCAAGAACAGATGATTGCCTATGTCTCCTGTTGGCGTAGCTTTTCTGACGGCTCTGTGCTATTCTGAGCCTATCTTTGATTATCTTGACAACTTCCACAGATTGCTGTACCAACTTAGGACTAGTAATTCTTCTTTTGCCTACTTCGTCTCAACATAAGAGTATTCTACAAGCTCTACCATAAAGTACTTCGAATGGTGCCATTCTGATACTCTGCTGGTAGCTGTTGTTGTAAGCAAATTCAACCAGATGCAACTGTTCTTCCTAGCTACCCTTAAAGTCCAAGACACATGCTCGCAACATGTCCTCGAGAGTCTGAATTGTCCTCTCAGACTGACCATCTGTCTGTGGGTGATAGGTTGTACTAAATTGCAGATTTGTTCGCAATGCCTTCTGTGGGCTCTTCTAAAACGTAGCAGTGAACTTGGGGTCACGATCTGAAGTGACCATCACTAGCAACCAATGAAGTCTCACGATGTACCTCACATAGAGTTCAGCATATCTATCCAAAGCAAAGTCCTCCCTCATAGTGATGAAATGTGCTGACTTCGTTAATCTGTCGACAACAACCCAGATTGAGTCATGCCCCCTCTGACTCCTTAGCAATCCCATCACGAACTCTATCGTGATATGCTCCCATTTCCACTTCGGGATTTCCAATGGCTACAGCAATCGTCCAGGCATAGAGTGCTGAGTCTTGACCTGTTGGCAAGTCAAAAATTTAGCCACGTACTTGGCTATATCGGCCTTCATCCCATTCCACCAGTAGTGTTGCTTCAAATTCTGGTACATCTTCATGCTACTGGGATGAATGCTATAACGCCTATGGTGTGCTCTCAATAAAATTTCTTCCCTTAGACCTTTATCAGTAGGTACGCATAATCATCCTCGAAACTGAAGTATCCCATGCTCGGTTACCTTAAAATCGGCTCTCCTCTTAGCTAAGTCTTCCTGCAAGATCATTGGATTGCAGGGTCTGTTGATTGCAGGGCCGTAATCTTAGCCTGCATTTCTGGCTCAATCCTCAATATAGCCATGTGGCTCGACAAACGACTCACTTCCAATTTAAAATATGAGTCTCGCACTTCCTCCAAAAGAAGCCACTCTCTTACCATCATTTGGGCTATTGCTGGCTTTCGACTTAGGGCATCTGCAACTTTATTTGCCTTGCCTAGATGATACAAGATTTCACAATCGTAATCCTTTAGAAGCTCCATCCAACGTCGTTGCCTTATGTTCAACTCCTTCTGTAACAACAGATACTTGAGACTCTGGTGATGTACACATGGAATTTTTCTCCAATCAGGTAGAGTCTCCAAATTTTAACGCAAAAACAATCGCAGCCAACTCCAGCTCATGCATCGGGTAATTCGCTTCATGAGGCCTCAACTGGGGAGACACATACGCCACTACCTTCCCATGTTGCATGAAGACGCAACCCAAGCCCTTGAAAGAAGCGTCACTATAGATCTCCAAACCTCCTGGACCAGATGGAATCGTCAAAACAGGAGCCATAGTTAGCCTGTGCTTAAGCTCTTGAAAACTAAGCTCACACTTATTGGTCCATTCAAACTTCTCATTTTTCTTCAACAAGTGCGTCAAAGGTATAGCCAACGCAGAGAGCCTTTCCAAAAAAACATCTATAATAACTGCCAAACCCAAAAAACTTTGAACTTCTGTCACTGTCATGGGCCTTGGCTAATCCGTGACTGCTTCAATTTTCGATGGGTCCACTGCAATTCCTTCACTAGAGACCACGTGGGCTAGGAATGCCACACGAGTTAACCAAAACTCGCACTTGCTGAACTTGGCGGACAACTGGTGTGCTCTGAGGGTTTCCAAGACTGCCCTCAAACGCTGTTCATGATCCTCTTGACTCCTTGAGTACACCGGAATGCTGTCTATAAACACAATGAGAAATCTATCCAAGAACTCCTTAAATACTCTATTCGTCAAATCCATGAAGGCTGCAAGAGCATTTGTTAGGCTAAATGGCATCACAGTGAACTCATAGTATCCATAGCGTGTCCTGAATGCCGTATTCGGTATATCTTTCTTTTTGATTTTCAACTGGTGGTATCCCGTTCGCAAATCAATCTTAGAAAAAGACTGACGCTCCATGTAGTTAGTCAAACAAATCGTCAATCATCGGCAGTGGGTACTTGTTCTTTATGATCACCTAGTTCAACTGCCGGTAGTCGATACAGAATCTCAACGAGCCATCTTTCTTCTTCACAAATAATACAGGTGCTCCCCATGGCGACACACTGGGGCAAATAAATCCTTTATCCAACAACTCCTACATCGGCACCTTAGGCTCCTTAAGTTTCGACAACGTCATTCTATATGGTGCATTAGATATCGACTCCGTCCCAGGAGCTAGTTCAATAATGAACTCTACTTCTCTTTCTAGAGGCAATCCCGGCAACTCTTATGGGAAGACATCTGGAAACTTACGCACAATAGCAAAATCTTCCAACTCGATCTACCTAACAGACACATCCATTACAGTCACCAGATAGCCTTGGCAACCACTTTCCAACAAGCGAGTCGCCTCTAGCAACGAAATCACCACAGTCGAGGTTCCTCCTCAAATACCCACAAATTCAAAGCCAGTCCCACCCGACGGACTAAATTGAATCGTCTTACGATAGTAGTCTACCGTGGCCCTTTGCTTTGTCAGTCAATCCATTCCAACAATCAAATCAAAATCAAACATCTCCAGCATATCGCGACCCGAAAATTTTCAATCAAGTGAACGGAATATCAGGTTAATTGGACTAACTAGCCTAATACGGACCCTCCCAAGTCCTACCGAGTCGCAACTTTGATTTTAGTTCAAATGATTTCAGAATTTGGAGTCGCCACTAATTATTTTTCATAGGTCGATTCAGAACCCAAGTAAATTAGCGGGAGAACTAAATTACTTCTACGAACCAGAGATTATGAGTTCGGAGACTTGGTTACACTAGTTAATTAAAACTAATGCCTTTTCGGTACCTTAATTTCATGGATATCCTAATTTGGCAACTCAGGCTTGATTTACTCTTAAGGTTCTAGTGAGGTAATCTCTTTTTTTTTTTGTATTTTCACTTTTTAGATAGAATGCATGTGAATGAAATTTTTTTTTGGTATTTTCAAAGCATTAAAAATTCCCAAAAGTCGAAAGAGAGAGTGAGCTAACGACTTCTGTGCAGTGTTGCGACCTACAGCAGGTGGCTCGGCCTACACATTCTGAGGTCTGATGATTTAGAAATTAAATTGCAGAAAGTAAATTTAGCAAATAAAGGACCTCCAATAAGGAGGCTCTGCCTTAGCTTGGCCTACCCTTTCTGGGGTTTAATGGTACAAAAATTAATTTACAGAAAGTAAATGCAGCAAATAAAAGACCTCCAATGGGAGGCTCAGCCTTGGTTTGACCTACCCATTCCGGGTATTAATGGTACAAAAATTAAATTGCGGAAATTAAAGGTGACAAATAAAGGACCTCCAACGATGGATTCGGCCTCGGCTCGGCCTACTCATTCTGGGGTTTAACGGTACGAAAATTAAATTGCAGAAATTAAATGCGGTAAATAAAGGACCTCCAACGATGGACTCGGTCTTGGCTCGGCCTACCCATTCTGGGGTTTGATGGTGCGAAAATTAAATTGTAGAAACTAAATGGGATAAATAAAGGACCTCCAACGAGGGATTCGGCCTTGGCTCGGCCTACCCATTCTGGGGTTTGATGTTGCTAAAATTAAATTGCAAAAATTAAATGCAATAAATAAAGGACCTCCAACGAGGGATGCGGCCTTGGCTCGGTCTACCCATTCTGGGGTTTGATGGTACGAAAATAAAATTGCGAAATTAAATGCAGTAAGTAAAGGACCTCCAACGGGTGGGCTTGCCCTTTCCATTATGGGGCTTGATGGTGCAGAAATTAAATTACAGAAAGTAAATGCAGGAAATAAATAACCACCAGCTGGTGGGTCGGCCTTCCCATTCTGGGGTTTGATTGTGTAAAAATTAAATTGCAGAAATTAAAAGGCAGAAAATAAATGACCTCCAACGAGTGGTTTTGACCTTCCTATTCTGGGGTTTAGATCTTTTAAAATAAAATACATCAAATTAATTAGACAATTCGAGCCAAAGCTCGCAAACAGATTAGTTGAGGAGTCGGTGAACGCTTAGGAGCTCGTCCAGTCAATTTTGTGCTCCCGCGAGCTTCGCCGTTGATATGGAGCTACCATTGCCTAACATAAAATATGGTGAAAGGTGAGTGTAGAAATCTATGCTAATTTGCACTTAAACCAGAAAAAATGAAGAGGGGCACTTAGCTCCACTTTTATTGCTGGCAACACTTTCTTCCGTATAATCGTCGTTCACCAAACTTTCATACACCCGTCAAATGTGACGATCATGGTTGCTTTTTTCCTTTGTCGGGAGCACCAGTGGCCGCTACCCAATGTTCGTGATATCACCATTCCCGACTTCTCTTCTTGACAGTCTCGTAGGGCCGGCTACATCAGCCTCTTCGATGCAGAAACGACACGAACTCATCGAACCATGTGCTTGCCGTTGGGTTCGGAATGGTTTTGGATTGGACATGAATAGCTTGAGGTTCATCACGTCGAGGATGGCCTTCTATAAGGATCTCCAATCATACGGTCGTTCGAGGAGTTATAGCTCGAGAGCGGCGATACAATCCAAGCCTAGGTTAACAAAGATCGGCCCAAGAATGTGACCTTCGCTCCGACGAGTGGCTACACATGTGGCTTCTCGCGAGGCTCCAAATACGTGAGAAGGCATTGGCCTCATATTCTCGTACCTCTGCCACCCTCGTCGGAAGCTACTTTAACCATGGAGGGAGACCCACCAAGAAACGAGGAAACGTAGATGAAACGGTCTCCCCGCAACATCACTTCATAATCTCTGCTCAAAAGGGCCGCACGGCAAGCGTTGGGGCGATCAAGACCCTTCAAAGAGCAACTCGGGATTGATCATATAAGCTAATCTTCTGCCGAGTAGTGTCTACATGAGAACAAGTTTGGACCTAGGCCTCCAATCCTAGGCCGTCTAACTAAAACACGAAGTCCCACCTCTGGATTGACATGACATGAACCTAGTCCAAACTTTAAGCCTGAAGGCAGAAAGGCCAAATAGACCCAACCACGCCTGGCCCATCCCCTTTGACAATCATCCTAGCTGGACCAGCTTTCCTCTTAGCCCAAATAGACCAACTCAAACTTAGCTAACAAACAGGTTTAGCCCGATTACCTCCTGTTAAGCTTCTTCGCTTATACAACGTCGTCTACTCAAAATCCTCTCCACCGAGACATTCAAGACCTCTACTTGCGCTCGCTTACTAGGGCTTTCTTCTACCCAAATCCATGCTTGTTGAGTGATGTCTCTGCCTCCGGCCAAACCAAGCAACACTGCCCGGACAACACATGATCTTTGGCTGCCACCAAAAAGCCTCTAACAAGATAACCCTGAGGACCTCTCAGCCCGAAGCCCTTGACAACCCTTACATTCGGCGGTCTTCATAGTCCTAGATACGTCGTTGACACCACATATCGCTGTCAGAGGTGGGGAACATCGTGGTCATTGGGAGTCATTAGGCAGGGAGGCCACAGAAGTAACAGGTTAGGCTTGGTCATCGGGCATGAGGCCTCAAACCCGATCTTGGTTCTCTCTGAATTCCTCATGAGCTCACTCTTCTGCAATTTTCCGCGCTGGGCTTCTCTCTATTTGTCTCGATCACTCTCGGCTCTCAATCTCGGACGGTGACGGTGAGAGGCCAAGAGGCAGGGAGGCAATCAACTTCAATTTCAACCTCCCTCCAACTCGAGCCACGCACAGCTTTCTTAGAGACCCCCTCAATTCTCTAGCTCTGCTCGCCCTCTCGTTGCTTCCATGGTTGTACAGCCATCACCATCGCCTATCACCAGGGCGCCACCCCAAGCTGCAATGATGGCGGTCGATTCAAGCAGACTCCTTTTTTTGCTATCTTGGTCCCTCTCTTATTCTTCTTTCCGACTGAAACACCCCCTTGAGCCCTATGTACTCTTGGTGTTGCCAGCAACAAATTTCCTTGAGAGTTCCCTCTTTTCCCTGCAAACGAGAGCCCTACTTCAACTTCTTTTGTGGTATGCTTTCTTGAAGAATGTAGGTAGGAAGTTTTTAGGTATGGGAAAACAGAAAAGAAGAAGAAGGGGTGCGTGTGAGGATCTCTTTTTTTTCTCTCTTTTTTCCCCTATGTGAAGTTGAAGCTCCGAGTCCCTCTCCTCTGTAATGATTCTGTGTCTCCTTTTTTTTTAATGTGAGTGGCCTCCCCTCTTGACTAGATTACCCCCTTTTGCTTTCGATCGTGAAATCTCTCTCTCCTTGGATCCTTTCTTCATGGTCCCCAGCAGAAGAGAAGAGATCCTCTTCTCTTTTCTCAATAGTGCCTTGACCACTTTCGGTCGTGTCCCCCACTTGTACAAGAAAACCCATCGTACCAAAGGCTAACTGAGCAGCACGACTTTCTACTACGATTGACTGGAGGTCTGAAACAGCTATGCGGCGATCCTCAACTAGGACACCATTGCTATTGCGGTCCAACAATCTTTCCACATAACTGTCTTTCAGTTGAAGAAGAATTGTCATCGCCGAAAACAAGCCTAGCAACACCCTTGTATCTAGATGCCAAATCCATCCTCCCTTCCATGTCACTTTCCGAGCTCAGACGATCCTAGAGAAGAAAGCCGAAGCGAGCACGGATCGATGCACGAAGAACCGATCGAGTTCGACCTCGATGCGCCAATCAAAGTTGAGATCGAGCTTTTTCACAAGGATTCAATTTTACAATGGATGCCTCCTTTTCAATTGTGTGCGAGCTTCACCCCCCCCCCCCCCCCCCCCCCCCCGCGAGTGAATCTCCACAAGAGACCTTTCACAGGAATCAAATGTTGATAAAGCACTTTGACCCTTTTCAGTTGAAAGAATTCCCCTGAGAGCCCTAGGCAAAAGATTTGACACCAATGCTCCAACACCATCAACATCCTACGCTGGCCACTCCAACTATAACTACGTACTCCTCTATCTTTTTTTAACATTTGCTGCTTCCTCCCTCTTTAGAAGTGCTCGTTTGGACCAAGCTGTGATCCAATAAACTTCCAGGTAGAAGGCACTTGAGATCAGCTTTCTGTGTCTTAAGAAACTACATTTTAGCATCATGACAGGAAATGGTTTGAATTGCCTTTGCAACTGGGTCGCACCATATAAAGCCATCCTCTTCAACTTCGAAAACTCACCCTCGCATGTTGAGATTCACCGTTGGGTCACCAGAGGACACTTCCGATGATCTTCGACATTTGTGACACTTAAAACCAACTAGGAGGAGATGTAAGGGAGCTCATAGTGGTGATGGATCGCCAGAAATGATCACCGATGGGTCGGCAAAGCAGCAACCGAACGCAATAACGAAAAATACATCATCAGGCTTTTGAACAATTTGGACTATTAGAGGACAGTGTCACAACTCTAAAAATGCAAAAATGAAAAATATAGAGTTAAAATGAATTTTTTAATTAATCTGAAAATGAGATTAACAAAGTAATTCTCGATTCCAGATTATTATTTTTGCAGATTTTCCTTGACCAAAATGAAGAGAAAATTAAAATAAAAATACCGACTATTTTTTTATTTTTTTGTGGCCTTAAATTCTAATATTTTCTAATTTTCAAGTATTTTTATATTTTTTGAAAAATATTAAAAAATATTTAAAAAATATGAAAAATATGAAAAAAATTATTTTTTTGTCCAAAATGGTTTCCTAGCCTTTGCCAAGGCTTCCAAAGTTGATTTTGTAATTTTGTCATTTTTTTCTTGATTTTCTATGAATTTTTGAAAATAAAAATGCCGAAAAATACTAAAATATGGAAAATCATTTTTTGGTCAAAATTGGTTCCTAGGTTTGGCCAAGGTCTCCAAAGCTGATTTTTCAATTTTATGAATTTTTATGGATTTTTTTATTAATTTTTAAAGAGAAAATGTGATTAAAAATCAAGTGTCAACAGTTGCCCCTCTTTGAAAGGAAGCTCAGTAGAGGTTCATTTCAAAGACGAGATGACACCCATGGCAGAGTTCCTAATGAAAGAGCTCTACTGATTAAAAATTGATTGAGATTTGACCCGTATGGTAGGTCACCCCACGGTAAAGTCCTAATGGAAGGATTCTACTGATTAAAATTTAATTAAGATTTGACCCATATGATAGGTCACCCCATAGAAATGCCTACAAGAAAAACTTTGTGCCTGTAAGAAGGACTTTTATGCTTGTAGAAAGGACTTTTATGCTTGTAGAAAGGACTTTATGCCTATAGAAAGGACTTTGTGCCTGTAGAAAGGACTTGGTGCCTGTAGAAAGGACTTTGTGCCTGTAGAAAGGACTTCGGCTCCTGTAGGAAGGACTTCGGCTCCTGTAGAAAGGACTTCAGTGCTTGTAGGAAGGATTTTGTGCCTGTAAGAAGGACTTTGTGCCTGTAGAAAGGACTTTGTGCATGTAGAAAGGACTTTGTGCCTGTAAAAAGAACTTAGTACCTGTAAGAAGGACTTTGTACCTGTAAAAGGACTTTTGAAACGGTTTACCTGACGTGGGATCTATCACGAGAATGCCTGTAGGAAGACTTTTGTGCCACAAATGGTGCCATTCTGGGATTGGGAGATCAGGGATCCTACAGAACTCAAACCCAATTTACTTACCTTGAAGGGTGCCATTCTAGGATCTAGGGAGACCAGAGATCCCACAGAAGCTCAAACTCGATTTATCTTACCTTGAAGGGTGCTATTCTGGGATCTGGGAAGACTAGAAATCCTGCAAAGTTCAAACCCGATTTATCTACCTTGAAGGGTGCCATTCTTGGATCTGAGGAGACCAGAAATCCGCAGAAGCTCAAACCCGATTTATCTTACCTTGTCACTTTAGGAATGAGCGATAGAGGCATAGATCAAGAACACGAGAGCGGGTCGATCATGAACTAATGAAGGTCTCATGAAAACAGTTGTTCATGAGTCGAAAGGGTTCAGAAGACTTATCTGGGTCTTCTGAGTTAATGATCAAGACATAAAAACAGGCTAACTGTGTCATGCCTACTTATTCACTGAATGACCGCATATGCCCGCACTGAATTCGAGCACCCTGACAATCGTCAGAACTCATTCCTTTGAAAGGCTCGGTTTAAAGATATACTTACTTGAGGATCTGGAAGAATGCCCGTGGTTTCTCGATAACTAGGCTTGTTCATTCATCATTACTGAGTGAATTTCGAGATCTTGGAATGTGACTCGAACATCGGGGGTGTGTTATCTGTCATGCAGTGTCAGAGGTAAAACATGCGCAAACATTTTCATCAGTGAGTTCATTGGTTCATGCAAAACCGTTCACTGAGTTTGCATGATTAGAAGCAGTCTGTGTAATAGCTCATGATGCAATCAATCAACATGTGATTCACGCATAACTATTCTGTCAAGTTTGCATTACCAATTCTGTTCAAGGAGGTTATAATAGCATGAACATCTTGAATGTAATCTGAATAGGGGACTTCAGTCCGAAAAGGCTTTCTCTCACTCTCGAGAAGGCTGTTTATCCTGATTGCGGGATCGAAAAGAAATCATTCAATCTACCATCATCGCCACTCAATAAGGATCTAGTAATCTCCCAACTGGTACGATCAAGCGATCCAGAGGTCTTGATTAGGACAGTAATGTAGGCTGGTCAAAGGCTTACCAAGGGGGCTCTTTTGAGGCAAGCCATTGACAAAAAAATCTTCATTGTCTGTTTCGGGTTTCAAGTCAAGAACCCTGCAAAATGAGAAAGAAATAATCTTGCTCGGACCTTTTCGAGCGATGCTTAAAGTCATTCAACTCTCTGTTAACTCAAGGCCTTAATCAGAAAAGACTTTCACAGGTTGTAACGTAAGTTAGGATTGGGGACCAAGGAAATAAAAGGCTTCTTTTGGCCTAGAAAATATTAGGTGGTTTGACGTTGGTGATCATCACATCTTTGTCACCAATCTCAGCCCTTAGAATAGTCCTTCAGAGCACCATCGTTGTATGGAGATGGTGTCAATTTCAGTTGCTACCGTTATTGCTCCCGATAGTCTAAACTTCACTGGCATATTTTGCAATCTACTCCTTCAAGATTTTCCCTCGCAACCAAATCCCATTGGGGATTAAATAAGGAGACCATATGTTTTCAACTAAGTTTTCAAAGGCATTCAAAATGGACATTGATTCGAATGGGCATTGGCCTTGCTTTTAACTCTGGCACTTTGCTTTTTCATGCCCGGGATTAACTTTCTTCCTTTTTCCTTTTTTTCTCTGTTTTTTATATTATGTAAAAAAGATTTTCAAAATTGTGCCGTTATACAATGCATATCAAAGATCACGCTTTGAAATAGAGGACTCGGGAACTCTTTGTAGACCCATTTCTTCTGAGTTCTTTTGCTTTGAGATGGTGCCATCTTCATCTTAGAATAAGCAATGTCACCAACGGGTTTTAGGAAACGATATGTAGTTCAATGGGGATGTAAAGGATATGAGTGTATCGGATGGGAAAGACGAATGTTTTTCGTCATCCTAAGCACTTGAATTAACGTACGAGGTTGAAAGCAAGAAACACTCGAAAATCGATGTTAGTCCTGAGGCAAGAATTTCTAACCATTTACCGTTCGTGCTATTATTGGGACAGCCTCCATTTGGCCCGATGTGGGGTGTTCTTGACAGGGGGTTACGAATGAAACCGGTGCTCAATGGGTTATGAATGGTCACCTGCAGTGTTTAGGATGAGAAATGAACGCCCCTTCTCTTCGGCTATCGTACCTGTTGCGAGAAACCATGCCTCGGGAATGCGGACCTGTTTAGCACACGACTCACTGTGGATGTAAGACGGTATGGAAAGGGTTGTCTTTCATCATCGTCATGCCCATTCTATACGTTCGATGCATCAGTGCAATTTATGCTCCGTCAGAATTGTCAAATTATGACATGCAGAATAATCATGTATCAACCTAGCATGTGTACACGTAATGTAATGTAGCAGTTTTAAACTCACATGTGTTTTTCCCAAAATGCAATATGGCAGAGAATGGAGAATTGAATTGCCCTGGATGTGTGGCCGATCAGCAATTGTGAGTCTACGCTTAGTTGGGACGTTATGCTTGTCTCTGTTTGCCCCTAGCCAATGAACTGGATGATTGACGGGCATTTAGGCCTGTGTTGTGTTTACAACCATCATTGTTATCAGTCGAGAATGCCCTTGCAACGAAAGAAGTGGAAGGTTATCCTCGAAGCTAACGTTTAAAGCAGACATAACTCCCCTATCTCAATTTCGGGGTTTGCTCACGATTTCCCCCATGTCATCGATGCTTTCTCATTCATCAGAGATCAATAGTTTGCCCCTCATGAGTTTATCGTCCTTCAACCTTTAATGTTACGTGTAAAATACTTCGCTATCAACACGAAAGGAATACATGTTATCGGCAGTATTGTAAAGGATAACTGGCAACGTGTACTGTTTACCTTTTCATCTTGAATGCCTTGCACGCAGTGTTTTAACAGTTTTACTAGGTTGAGTTTTTTTCTCGAATTCGTTGCCACTATCACTAAAGTATGTAGGTATAGGTGTTGGATGTTCAGTCCACTTCGTACGAATATTCTGTTGTCTTATCTATAAAAGAACTGTGCAAAAGTTGTTTTATTTATTTCAATACTGTACAACATTCCATCTTTGTGGGACGAACTCGGACATTTTCGGACCACTGTCAATGCTCCCCCATGCCATTTTGGTCCACGAGACCATAGGCGTCCATGGAGGCTTTCTTTCAGTGTTAATCTTCAGATGACGCGGTCTTCGTATTGGGCGTTTCTACGCCACTATGCTTCAGGTAATTACAACCCTATTTAGCCGGATAAGTAATTCAGAATGTCGACGATACATGGGTAAATTGGACCTACAAACTCCCATTTCTAGGTTGCTCGGATTTCGTTCGAATTTCCTCATTTTGAAGCCGTCATGTAGTGCACTGTCACGAATTGATTTGCCCCCAAATTGTGCATTCAACAAGAGGACTTCGCATCCGGGGTAAGGCTGTGGTTCTCAGGGCCAGTTTGTAATGCCTGAGAATAGAAGGGAGTCATTAATTGGAGCAAATTGAGGTAAATTGAAACTAATACTGAGTTACCCTTTGGTTTACGCGGATTTTTAACTCGCAATTAATTTCTCGCAAGTGTGGTAGAAGTGGACAGGATTCAAGCATTTTAAGTATGAAAAGGGAATTACTACTTCTTGCTTTTGACATTGATTTCCAAGCATCATAAAAGCAGCAATGTCTCAGCAGCAAAATTAAAGCTCCTCTCTCCATTGGGGACAGAACCAGATTT
>JAGVVM010011476.1:0-12296 GCA_019149425.1 Psidium friedrichsthalianum
GCTCTCATTTTTTTCACCTATATTTTTAAAAAAGAGTTGTGACATTGACACTCCAGTGGTCTCCATTTGCAAAGTTGCTTGGCCCAATTGTATACGCAATTGGTTAATTTTTTTTTTTGGGGAGGGACACAAGGCATGGGGGGGGAGGGGGGGGCCTTTTAAAATTGAAAGTTTTACTTTTTTACTTTTTTCCCAAAATTTTAGTCCAAGGGAACCAAAAATCATCACTCGAAAATATGGAAATTTAAACGTTTTTTTTTTTAAGGACAACCCAATAAAAAAAAAAAAAAATAAAAATTAAACGAACTCCACTGTCGCTAATCTAATAAGGTTTTTCGCACACATCAAATTATTGTAGAATCCTATACTCACACTGGTGGCGATAGTTTGGTTCCTACTGTCTACTTACTTGTTTGCCGTTTTAGGCTTAAGTCGATTCATGTTGAAATGAAATTCATAAAAAAGTTTGAAGTTCAGATAAAAAAAACTCAAACAAAAAAAGACAGAAAAAAAAAAAAAAAAACAAAAAAAAAAAAAAAAAAAAATTGGGATTTATTTTTTTTTTTTTGCATTCATTTTTTTTTTTATAAGTTTTGACAACCTCCAGTGGCTCAATTTGCATCTTGGCCCAATTGTATACGGAATTGGTTAATTTTGACAAGAGGGGCTTAATTGAATTTTACTTTTCAATTTAGTCCCCAAATCACCAAAAATGAAATTAAACTTTTTCTAAGGACACCCATAAAAATAAAACTCACTGTCCTATAGTTTTCATCATTGTAAATCCATTGGTGCGATAGTTTGGTCCTACTTTGCCGTTTAGGCTTTCGATTGTTGAAAATTCAATGAAGTCAACTCCAAAAAAAAAATGGGATTTTTGCATAATTTCAAATCAATTTCCCAACTTCGTTCCCTAGATAAAATCCATAATGTAGAGTCCAATTTTTGTGTTAATTGAATTGATTTGGTCACCTAGAGCTTAATTTCCCTTCGCCGGCTCGACACTATTCATCATCACTTTCCCACCCAGATTGCACTCAAACGTTCCTTTTTCTTCTTCCCCTCTCCTGCTCATGCTCGAATGATATCGCTCCCTTGTGTCATGAGATCTCACTTGGATCATCTTGTGCACAGGGCTGGATGTACGGAGGCAGGTGCTGGCGCCTTCGTTATTGGGAAAGAGAGAGCATAGCCGCTAGAGGGGAGGGAGTGAGAGCTGTCATGGCCTAGGGAGAGAGGTGTGTACGCGCAAAAGAGACGATTACAGGCGTCCATTTTAGAGATGAGGATTCGAGAACGTTCAGAGTGATATGGAAAGAGAAGGAAGAGAAAGGCGAAGAAAGAAAAAAAACGCTCTGTAGAACCGTCATTGTTGAGGAGAACTCAAAAGATTTTCGGCTAATCCACGCCACGCCGGACACCAGCGCTAGTCCTAGTAGCTTTGCTTGAATCCAAGGTACACACCAGACCATCTTGTTTTCCTTGACACTGCTGGGAAAAGTAAACCTCGCCACCACCCTCGAGCTCGATCTACAATGGCTAGCTCAATCTACGCCATGCCTCTCTGAGATTTTTAGTTCAATTCATTCCTTGTGCTTGATGTGGTAGCTTAGAGTTTTGGCGTAGAAAATGCGCCAATCAGGTCTGCCGAAGGTGCGGCGACTGTTGGGGCTCGGTCAAATTCATGTATGTTGATGGTAGGGTGGTGTCGGCTAGGTTTAGATCTAAAATGGGAGGTTTCATCGAGTTGTTTAGCGTCAATCTCATTTTTTTGACGAGGTCATCGGCCAGAATAGTGACCGCTGGTGGTCACTGTTCATCTTCTCCGCAACGGAGTTGACTGGTCAACTCAACCTTAGTTGACGAGTCAATGCCGATGTGGTGCCTACGTGAAGGGCATGTTAATGAGGAGTGGATCGTCACTTTATATATATATATATATATATTATATATATATATATATATAATATATATAACTCAAATTTGTTGAAGTTGGCGAATACTTCGAGAACCCTTATTTCTCATATCGGACATACCCACATGAGTTTAGGGGAAACATAAGTATGAACCAACCACATGTGATCCATACGCACGAAATGCAAGGGTTCGGGAGTAGCGCCCCCAACACGGAGGTCCCGCTAACCGGTCAGCGGGCGAGGATTCTACTCCCTAGTGAGCAGACGCCTGCCCTGCTCGTTGGTGAGCAAGCAGGGGCGTGGGAGCAGTGCACCTCAAGACAATATCGATTTTACACTTTTATTTAAGTTGATATATTATTTGTAGGGCTCATTTTGAGCTATATATATATTTTTTTTTCGTTCATTATAACTGTACGACAGAAAACCTAATAATATTGATTGTAGGACGTAGCCCTTTTCTGGGTGAACCTAGGTAAATCGCATTGTTCGTTTTTCTTATCTTTGCCATTCTTCCGATTCGATCAGATAAATCTCATCAAATCTGACGATGGTCCTCATGCCACGTGTCAACATCTATGATTTTTTAGAAAACAAAGATTTTTTGAAAATATTCAGATTTTTCAAAATTAAAAAATATTTTGTAATTGTGTGGCCCAAGTTTGGTCACGTGTCACCATCCTGACTATTTTTCATTTTCAGAAAATTCAAAACTCATTTTTTAAATATTAAAACATTTGCTAGATTGGACGGCCGTAGATTAGCCACATCGCTCGATTGTGGCCGTTGATCTGAGCAATAGATTGAAGGGCCATGGGTTAGCCATGTGGCCCAATCTGGAGCATAGGATTATTAAATAGATTTAAAAAAATCACAAAAATTCATTAAAAAAAATTCAAAAAAATTTGAAAATTAAAAATTTGGCAAAGTGGTGTCGTTTAAGGAATAGGCTAGCTCGGACCCATATGATCTAGGCCGGACGCTCACGAGTTGTGGGCAAGGTCAACTCGACCCGACCCGAAAAATATTAAAAAATTTAAAAAATATTAAAATCAGAAAATGATTTTAAAAATCCAGAAAATTGGAAAATTCCTAAAAAATTCTAAAAAAATTGGAAAAATTATAAAAATTCCCAAAAGCATAAAAAATTAGGACATGGGTCATTTTAACTGATCAATCCTATTTTTGATATTTTTTTTTTAATCTTTTCAAAATGACGATTTTGCCCCCCCTTTTGGGCAAATTGTCTCGAAAAATCCGAAAGTTTCCAAAAATCACAGAAAGTGAAAATTGATCAAATTTGATTGGCCAACCCATATTTTGTGATTTGACCCTCAATTCTTTCTGAAATGATGATTTTGCCTCTCATGAGCAAATTATCTCCAAAACTTCTAGAAAATTTCTAGAAAATTTCAAAAATTTGGAAATGGGCACATTAAATTAGCTAACCCTATTTTTGATAATTTGGATTCCTAATCCCTTTGAAATTGACAATTTTTTCCCTTTGGATAAATTATATCCCAAAATGACTATTTTGCCCCTGATAGATATATTGCCTCCAATCACATCATATACTCCTTCCAAACCTCCAAACACTCCTTCTTTGAGTTAATAGAACTTTACTAAAGATGTCATGTATTGATTTGATCCGTTTTATTTACATACTTTAGATCCTTGATTGCGCACTTCTTTATTGATTGTGATTGATAGGTTAGATATTCTCATCTGCATGAACTCCTAGATTTTAGAACTCCCTCATCCTGAGTCATCTATGTTGTCACCTAAATTTTGACTAATCTTTTTAATCATTTTTATATAAAAAAAGAACTAATTTTAGTTCTTGCCAAAAATAATTAAATCATTTTTCATTTTATTTATGTATCTCATTCTGGTTGTGGCGGAGGATATGAGCTTAAATTGACGGGTGATTGGACTAAGCATAGGGGAAATGTGTTGAAAATTTTATGAAGACTTGGATTTAAAGAAATAATTTTCTCAGGGAATGAATTGCAAATACTTAAGACTTCAAGGACTAGAATGCAAATATTTAAAACTTGAGGAATTATTTTGCAAATAAGTAAAAAAAGTGAGTTAGTAGAGAAATTAGAAAGGAAGGGAGATCGGACATTCACAGACCTGGCTGCTCCTTCAACTAGCAGCCTAGAGGATTCTCTGCATACCCACGTCGTCACGCTCAGCTTCTACCTCCATGAACGCTCCATCGACGTTATTTTGAGAGCCCCCGAGCGCGGTGGAAACCAGGAATGAAATGCTTCGACATTTTTAGAGATCTGCCAAGAATGGCTGTGATAAACTCCAGACTTTTTGAGTCCATGAGCAGAGGAGGAACATGTGCTCGAGGGTTCACGGTTTTGCTGGCAAATAGGGCAAGTGTGGTGTGTCGGGTACTATGTTTCTTCTGAGGAGGTTATTTTTTTGTGGTAGGGTATTTTGATAGATACTCCATAGGAACATCCTGAGTTTTAGTGACCTCTAGATTGCCATATTTTACTCTCAATTCTACAGAGTCCTCTCGCCTATCCCACCCAATATAAAATCACTGCCCTACGCTGATTGGCCCCAATCTATACAGCCTCAACAACTATCTGCAAGTCAAAGCCGTCGTTATGCCTTTAAAGAATCCGGCTTGGCTGTAAAACTCAGCAAAATGAACTGTTTGAAAACCAAACTTAGCAAAACACCAACTCTTGACAATGGGTGTCGGCCTCCTCCTCCGCCCATGACCGCGGTTGCGTCGACGCCGTTGCTGAAGACAAGCTTGACATCGTGATCCCGACGATCCAAAACCTGCACTTCGTGGAGATGTGGAGGCCCTTCTTCACCCCTACCACCTGATCATCGTCCAGGCGCAACCCGACGAAGGTGATACTAAGGTCCCCGAGGGCTTCGACTACGATCTCTACAACCGCAATGACATCAACTGCATCCTCGGCCCCAAGGCCTCCTGCATCTCCTTCAAGGACTTCGCCTGCCGCCTGCTTCGGCTACATGGTCTCCAAGAAGAAGTAATCTTCACCATCGACGACGATTGCTTCATCACTAAGGATCCAATTGGCAAGGACATCAACGTGCTTGAGCAACACATCAAGAACCTTCTGACTCCATCCACACCGTTTTTCTTCAACACCCTTTATGATCCATACAGAGATGGTGCAACTTTGTTTGTGGATATCCCTTCACTCTGCAAGGGCACTCCAACTGCTATTTCCCATGGCCGTTGGGCTCAACATCCCTGATTATGATGCCTCCACTAAACTCGTCAAGTCCTCTTGAGAGGAACACTAGCTTCGTGATGCTGTCTTGACTATTCCAAAGGGAAGTCTCTTCCCTAGTGCGGAATGGACTTAGCATTCAATCGTGAGTTGATCGGCCCTGCTATGTACTTTAGCCTCATGGGTGATGGTCAGCCAATTGGGCGCTACGATGATACGTGGGCTGGCTGGTGCATGAACGTTATCTGTGATCATTTGGGGTGGATTTGGAGTGAAGACAGGACTCCCTTACATCTGGCACAACAAAGCTAGCAATCTGTTTGTGGACCTCAAGAAAGAGTACAAGGTATCTACTGGCAAGAGGAGCTAATTCTTCCAGTCCGCCCACCCTTCCAAAGGAGTGCACTTCCGTCCAGAAATGCTACCTCGAGCTCTCTAAGCAAAGTGAAATCCAAGCTCGGCAAGGTTGATGAGCACTTCAACAAGCTGGCCGATGCCATGGTCCATGGGTCGAGGTATGGATGAGCCTCAACCATTCGAGAAAGGAATCTGCTGCTGCACTTAACGGTCCTGGGAAGTAGAGATTTGTTTCTTTGGCAGGTATTTTTCTCTGAATAGTGTTGATCCTGTACCTTTAGGCATTTACATGGCGGTCATTGAAGCTCTCGACCAAAAAAGCTTAGAGAGCTTCGTCGGTTCTTGGCTTGAAACCAAGGTCGGCGAACCATCCTCCAAGCTCCGTGGTACCACGAGGAAGCTCCAGAACCTGACGGAACTTCATTCCGTCGTTGAATCAGGTAACTACTATTGGAGCTCTCAAGCTTGGGCTCCTATGGCAATTTCTTGAACCGAGGCATATTTCTTCGCGATTTTTGATCCAAGACATTCCTTAGCACTTGCTAATCTCGAATCTATGTATGTCTTGTGATTTCGTTGCATAAAACCTTCGGCCGACCTCGTGAACCTCCAAACCTATCTTGAGATCGCGAGCTCATTTTCAACGACGATTGCAGCGATTGGGACCTGAGGTAAGCTTTCTTTAACTCTGTAGGCTTTCTGGATGTGAGATAGCTTGCTATGTTGTGTATGCTTGCTCAAAAATCTGCATGGCTGATGCGTTTGTGCCTTTTTCAAGTAGTTTCCACCATTGGATCGTACTGAATTTTGGATATGTTATAGCTTGCGTCGAGACAATTCTAATGATACCAAGATCTCCCAAATCGGAGAAGATCTCACTGTTGGATGTCGCCTGAACTTCTCGGCCGTCGGTGATTTTCTTCAACTCTCGCGCGTTGACTAGTTAACTCCGTTAACGGTCGAGAGACCGAGGTGGCGTTGACGTGGCTGCCACGTGGCATGTCGTGTCAGCCGCCCATTTTCAAAAATAAAAAATAACTTTCAAAATAAAAAATCATAAAAAATCATTTTTCGAAAATAAAAAAGTCTTTCTGATCTGGTGGGCAAAGAATTTGCCACATGTCACCTGCATACCCTTTAGATTAGAAATAGGCAGGAAAATGGAAAGTTGAATAAAAAAATTCTAAAAAATGCAATAAAAAATCCAAAAAAGAAAAAATTCATAAAATCATAAAAAAATTCTAAAAAATTCCAAAAAAAAGAAAAATTCTCAAAAATTCTCAAAATTGGTGGAAAATAGAAATGACTATATTCAACTGGCTTGACCAATTTGCACTTCCCGAGCCTTGAAAAATGAACCATTTTTCCCTTCTAGTCAGTTTAACCAAAACCTTTCCGAATCACCCTTGAAGCCATTTGATGCATTCTCTGGGTATTTAGGGTTTTATTAGGCTTGCCATGTGACCACTTGAGTACCGTTTTGATGCGATTTATCCGCATGTACTGATTCCTTGATCTGCGCACTTTCAATTACTGATTATCTGTGATAAGTTAGCTTATCCAACTGCATGAACCTTTTAGACTTTTAAGACTTACCGTATCCCAAAAGCTTCTGCATGAAATTGGTACCGAAAGGTCATTAATTGAAAAAATTAATGTAACTAAGTCCCCGAACTCATTGATCTCTGGTTTTGTAATAAAGTATTCCTCTCAATATTTTATTTAGGTGTCTAATTAAACTAAAAATGATTAGTGACGTCTCCAAAAATTAAAATATTTTGTCTAATGATTACTTGAATCATAAGTCACGATTTGGTAGAACTTGAGAGAGTTTGAGCTAAGTTGATTAATCTTGGTAATCCATTAATCTAAAATTTGGGAAGCCCGATTTTTTTAGGGTCGCGACGATCTTCACGAAATTATAGTTAGGAAATTATTCAACTTAAGTATCGAAAAGGGCGTCAATGACAACAATGGCGTAACTAAGTCCTCGATCAAAAATCTCTAGTTTCATTAGAGTTGTACGGTTATTCCCACTGTTTGACAAGAATTTAGATCTACCTTCTTCAAAGATCAATGGCGACATCGAAAGCATGTACACCGACTCATATGTTGCCCGACCGCAACTAAGGTCAAAACTTGATTCTTAAATTCCGCCATCACCACGAGGTGAAGAGTTGAGAGAGTCGAATCCGTTCCATGGATTGCATCGGATCCACAGATTTCGGCAATCACCCCTAACCTGCTCCCTTCCGCATCCGAATCACGAAGGGTCACGACAGTGGGCACTTGAACCAAACCATAAGGGTTCTGCGTTAGCCTAAACGACTGTCGTTTTGTCGATTTCTTTTGAAGTTTTGTTGAATTTTTTTTCATTAGTATATTTTTCCATAATTGTTAATTTGATGCTCCAACTTAAGCCAACGTGTTAGTTCCGAACCATCGCGATCGAATTTTTATTTTTTAAGATAATTTTCTGATCTAATCGCAAAGGAAGTGTCATGAGGCCTAATCCTACGATTGATGGATTCATTTTCAATTTCTATCATTTACATTTTCATCCTTCCAAAAACCTGTGTGGCGAAGATAAGAGGAAGTTGGGGGAAGAAGAGGGACAGTAAATTTGGTGTATTGTTTCGGATCCGCTCCCCCCCCCCGGGTCTCACTGTTCCGACCCCGAAACTCGATGCTCAAATGTCGCCAATGTAAGACTCAAGATTGACCAATTTATGCAATAATGCTAAAAATGGGTTCTATAGCATGGTTTCACGTAAAATAGATATTTTTAGAGATCTTAAAGGTGTAAATTTTGGTGCAAAAAACCCTAAATCCAAAGTTTAACCTGAATACAAAAAATTGATCAATTGAGGCATTTTGATGAACAATCGAGCCAAATGGATTGTGTGAATGGGTTAAAACGTCAAAAATTTTATGGATGAGGGCTTACATTTGAATGAAATCATTCAAGCGTAAGGAGCGGATGTCACGATTTGAAAACGAGGGACTAATTGAAAATTAAATTAGGTCCATTCCCCAACTTGCGCAATTCGTGAAAATGATTGGACCAAAATGCAATTAAAGGCATAGATCCAAATGTCATAACTAGCACAAAGTGAAAAGAAGACTAGAAAGAGTCAATTTGAGATTTTTGGTGTCGACTATGACTCAAAATGCAAAACTTTGAATCAAGGGATAGGTTGAATTTGCAGATTAAAGTAATCGACATGCAATTTGATAAAAGAAGACTTAAGACAGTTTTTATTATATTTTTCCGAGCCCGAATGCTCGTTTTAGATTTTGGGGTTTTTTTAATAGTAAAGAAATATTAAAATTTTTTTCCCCGAAATTTTAAAAACAATATTTTTTGGTGCAAAATTAGTTCCCTAAGGCGTCGGACAAGCTTCCAAAGTTAATTGTGGAATTTTATTAATTTTATGGATTGTTTTTAATTACTTTTTTAAAATGAAAAAGATAAAAAATCAGGTGGCCAACAAAATAAAACGATGATTATGCCCATCAATTCATAAGAAGCGGACAGTGCAGGGGCTTGGGAGAATGACATAAGTTCTGATCGGTACGATCATGTGGATCATTATGTATGTGCCGCAACGACAAAAAGTAATAACTGAGGCTATTGGCATAAACGTCATTCACTTTGAGTGATGAATGTGTATGCCATTTATACCCGTGTAGTGACGACAGGACCCAGTACAAGAAGACGAGCGGAGGATCGGGAACCAAAAAACACAAAAGTGAAAACCGAAATAGGTTTCATATATGAGTTTATGTTGATAATATGGAATGATGTTGTCCATGACTAGCCTGAATACTGGATCACAGGACAGCTTTGTGGTTCATGACATTAAGGATTAGATTACTACTTATCTTGAGGCTTGAGTTATGTTATCCGATTGGTTGTGCGCTCATTCTAATTTGTCAGAAGATTAACATGGCATCGACCACCCGGTGTGCTTGGACTGGTTCCGGCGTGGACAAGAGCAAAAGGGACGTTATTGTGTCAATGCTTCAAGGATACTTACACTAGGATAAGTCCATAGTTGTTGGGAATGTCAGTCAACCAAAGTTCGTTTCCCAAAGTTCCATAGCTGGCCATTTGCAATCGTAGACAGAATCTGTGGAACCTTCTTCCAGGCTTTGATGGACCTCCTGCGCTTCGAGAGTGGCGAGAGGAGAGCCTACTAGAGGTGGAGCTAGGCTGGTGCTTATGCACGGGTTTGTGTTATGATATGGTTGTCATAGGAGAGACCTGAGGGTCAAAAATGTTTGATGAAAGTGTTCTGGTTATGAGTGTGTTCGGAAACAAAAGAATGAGAGAACCAGAGAAGTAGAAAAAACCGCCGAATCCTTTTTCCCAAACCTTGGGCAAAAATGAGAAATTTAAATATTAGAAGCATGAATGAGTAAATAAAAGGGTGTATCATGGTTCTACAAAAGATTTCTGTGTCTATTATTGATGTCTGGTTGACTCTTTCTCAACGCGTTGAAATTTTGTGGTAACTTCTATCACGCCTCTGTCAGTAGATGAATAGAGAAGTAACAAGTAAAATTAGGGAGATTTTCCTGAGATGTCATAGTTATTTTCCAGGAATAAAGACAATATTTTTTCGGGGTTTGGTTAAAACTATGAAATAGTACCCAAAAAATATTTTTCGTTATGTAGTATTGGAAAAATCGGATTTTTAAGTTTCCACCATGGACTCAATTAATAATATTTTTTTTCTTTTTTATTTCATATTATTTATTTTTTTTTAGTTCGAATTTTTTTTCATTTTTTTTTATCTTTTTTATTTTAGTCTTTTTATTTTTTGGCCTCTTTCTACTTGCGGCCAACCACCACGCACCCCCCCAAAACGGGATTATTAGGCAAGTGCTGATGCCCGGGCGCGTCCAGTGATCTGTGCTAGTCGAGCGCAAGCTAGACAGTCACCAGGACAGCCTAAGTGTTGTGACGGTGCACATAACACAAATAGCTGTGTTCATTCGAACCCTTAACATTGAAATTGCCCCATTTGTCAAGAGGCGCAAAGATTGCCTTGTAGATGGAAAATGTTCATTGATAAGTCAATGTTCTTAATTGTACACATATTGCGGAAATAAATTTGATAGAGCCCATATTATGAACAGGATGCTTGACTCGAGTAACGTTAGAAGTTAGAGATTAAGCATTTGATGCTATGAAATAACCACACCACGACCAGGAGGAACTACGTTCGTAGATTGTCGTAACCAAGGTTTGGTGACCAGTGGAGCTCGACGACGAGATCCCTGGGACGGTGCCGAGCCTCGAGATCACCGGCTCGTGTCTATGGAAATTGCCAAAGGTGGCTGGCAGTGCAAAGGTCTGCGGTGGTGGAAGAAAGGTAGGAAGGAGCTATGGGCGGAGGACGTAAGCGGAAGGAGGAAGAAGGAGAAAGAGAAAAGAGAGAAAAAAAATTTTAAATTTTGAATTTTACAAATAAATAAAAAAAATAAAAAGAAAGTGAAAAAAGAATTATAAAAAAAGGAACTGTGAAGGAGAGGAGGAAGGAAAAAAAAAAAAAAAAAAATTTTTTTTTTTTTTTTTTATGATAAAAAATGTTTTCCTGTTCTCAAAAGAGAAAAAAATTTGCCCTATATTTTGAAGGAATTTTTTCCATGGGTGCAAAAATAGCTTCCTAGACCATTTTGTTTTCTTTCACACCATCATGCTGGAAAATCTGAAAAAACGATTTTCAGAGGAATTTATTTTGTACGAAATAAAACATAGCGAGTAAAAATTTGGCGAACCTTCAACTCAACAATTTTTTTCTCATGATGGCTTGATAGCAATGGAGATCAAACGTATATATACACACACTTGCATCAGTTTAACTCTTTAAGTGAAGTCATTGCGTATTTTTTGGTTCGAATCGAAATTCAGAAAAAATTTGCTTGGGGGGACAATTACCAGCAAATGAATCGCTATGCCTAAATTTGGTTCTTGATAAATTTTCAGTTATCCAATGTATATTTAAACCTAAGTTGCTAGTAAGATATAAAAGTCACCAAATTTTGTCATGACTTAGTCCATCGCCATCAAATTCCCATTCTTTGCACTGTGACAAGGGGAAGTACATTCTAAATCCCACGCTTGTGGGGACTAAGGTCCATGTTGTCTATTGATTAGAAAACCCTATAGTCTCCTTAAAACTATTCTCCATCAAAAATTTAATCATGCGTCTTCACAAAAACATGCTGAGCGACATCGACGTATAACACGTGAACTAAGTACAGCTCAGAAGCAATGATGCTGAGTTTCTCATGGTTAGGAAGTGCATGAATTAGCCCGGTCGCTGAGCACACGCGAGTTCCCGGCTGCGGCAGCCAGCGGCGGACGGGTCCAGCGCTCAAAGTCCGTGGTCTCCGCCGGGGAGCGGATATTATGATTATTCCCGATTCGGAACGCTCTGCTCTAGAACGGCATTAGTGGACTAGTTGTACATGCTACTGATGAAGTGAAACATGGCGCTGAGATGAGTGAGACGAAGCCTCCGTCTTGTGCGGAAGCAATTGAGAGCCCTCTCCGTGTTTAAACGCTCGTGTACGATGTTAAATTCGAATTTCAAAAGAGAAAATAAAAAGCAGAAAAATAAATAATAAAATAAGGAGGCCTACCACTCAAATTGTTTCTGCGTTTCGAATAGATGTGCGGCCGGTTGAACTATATAACTATCAACAGCATTTGGATTATACGGACCCACCTCGAGAGCGGGGCTGGCTGAGTAGGGACGCCACGGAGTCAGACGGAGGC
>JAGVVM010011477.1:0-21949 GCA_019149425.1 Psidium friedrichsthalianum
GGTAAGTAATACAAACGGTTATTTTTAAGAAAATAAATTTTAAATTATTCATTTTTTACGAAAGAAACGCACTCAACTTCACGTTGAAGTATATGATCACAATCAAACAAAGAACATGTAATTTTTATTCCCGTTACCCTCCTTCGACCATTTTCTTTTTGGGGTAACACGGTAAAAAATTTTCAAACCAGTGCTGCAATGTCAATTTACTCCAATCGACACATGTATCCTTGACTCAAATCTATCCTTATTTAGCAATCCGTGAAATATCACCTTAAAATGCATCCGTGTTCATACACGTGGAGAACGATTGATTCGACACGAAAAATTCTCTCGAGTTGGTACGTGCATTGCAACGGAAGGGTAGATTTGGGTTCGCATCAGGGGTTTGAGAATTTTGGGAGGCAAATACTTATTAATTTGAAGGTAATTAATTTGTATTCTCATCAATCAAAGGGCCAAAGGAAAGATTCTTTTCTTTGGGATCAAACGGACAGCAACATCCGCATCACCAAGATGATGCAACAGAGAGAGCAAAGTAAAAAACTTACGCTTCTTCAACTCCCACTCCCAGCCTCACCCCGCATGCTGATTCCACTTTCGTTTGCCCCTTTTCCCCATCTCCCTCTCCCTGAGCCCTAAACCCGCATCCCCAATGCGGTAACAGTGCGAGGAAACCCGAGCAATCCCGATCGCCCGCCACCTGCTCGACGAAATTCGCCGGCCAAGATGGAGTCGAGCGTGCTCGACTCGATCGGCGGGGAGATCATTGGCGTGATGTCCCCGGTCTCAATCTGCATGTTCCTCGTGGTCCTCTTGGTCTACGCTCTTTCCCCCTCCAACCCTTTCTCGGCCCCTGCGTCCTCCGCCCCGATCCGCACCGCTGCGAACCTCGTGTACGTCGAGAACCCGTCGGACTCCGTCGGCCAGAAGCTCGAAGGGGCGCTCCTCAATGCGTTGGTGTTCGTCCTTCTCATCGCGCTGGTCACTTTCCTTCTTGTGGTGCTGTACTACTACAAGTTTACCAGATTCCTCAAGTACTACATGAACTTCTCCGCCTTCTCCGTGCTGGCCACGATGGGGGGCTCGATCTTTCTGTCGATCATTCAGCATTTCTCGATACCGGTTGATTCGATCACTTGTTTCTTGTTGCTATTGAATTTCACGGTCGTGGGCGTATTGTCTGTGTTCGGTGGGGGGATACCCATATTCTTGAGACAGTGTTATATGGTTTCTTGGGGATTATTGTGGCTGCTTGGTTTTCGAAATTGCCTGAATGGACGACTTGGGTCTTGCTTGTGGCGTTGGCGGTGTACGATTTGGTGGCTGTTTTGGTGCCAGGTGGGCCGCTTAAGATACTGGTTGAATTGGCCTCCAGCAGGGATGAAGAACTCCCTGCTCTGATTTATGAGGCTCGTCCGATCGCACCTCAAAGTGGTGGTGACCGGGGGTCGAGTTTGGGTCTTTTGGTTGCTGGCGTATCAGATTCAGGGTCAGTGGAGATGCAATCTATTTCTAGAGACAACACAAGGAGGAATGAGACTGCCAACAACCGTGGTGACGATGGCATTCGTAGTGATGGAGTTCAGAATAGTCGAGATGAAGGGAAACTTCGCCGTTGGTGTGTAATTTCCGGGATAGGGACTCATCGAGCAGCGGATCATCTGAGTTCTCGGTGGTGAATATCACGCCTAACAGAGGGGGACAGTTTGGAAATAGAGAGTCAGAGATTGAGGAAGAAATGTCCCCTCTGGTTGAAATGCTGGGTTTAGGGAGTGGGAGAGAGCAGGAAAGGAGAGATGATGGGGAGAATGACCGCAGTTCTGGTAGAGGAATTAGACTTGGTCTTGGAGATTTCGTGTTTTACAGTGTTCTGGTGGGTAGAGCTGCAATGTATGATTTGATGACAGTCTATGCTTGTTACCTTGCAATTGTTTCGGGACTCGGGTGCACCCTTATATTGTTGTCTGTTTGCCGCCGAGCTCTGCCTGCCCTTCCCATATCCATCACATTAGGTGTCATGTTTTACTTCTTGACTCGATTATTAATGGAACCCTTTGTTGTTGGTATAGCTACGAATTTAATGATGTTCTAATTGTCAATTTTTCATGAGAGAGAAGACGGGGAGACACTTACATTGTTTTAGGACGTTGCTGATTTTTGTGGTCTTGGCATCCATGTACACAGCAGTGGAATCCCCCATAGAAATATTACTCTTGCTCATGTAACTTTCTGGATGTCCAGGCCCAGTAATGAGACTTTCTCAGGAACGCATGGTAACGAATCATTTGCAATATCTTACTCCCTGCTTTTTGATTCTCATAGTTTGTAAATTATGTTCTACAGTTTGTTACGATTAAGCAAATTCATGATGTCATCTTTCAGTTCAACCGTGCAGTAAATCTAGTATGATTTGGAAGATGGCAGTATTATCCTTTCCATTCACCTTTGATTGTTTGTGCCATAGAATAAGCATTAATCCTTGAATTAATGGAAAGGAAAGAAAATGAAAAATGAGTTGCTAGGTTGGAAACAATTTTAAAAGTAGGATCACTCCCTCCTTTGTGTGTTTGTGCTCGTAATTTCGCTTGCTCTTAAATCATAATGCTTAGGGTGATACCAAACATGATCCATTGTAATCTCTACTAATTGTTTGTTCTTTTGCAGCATGTTCTATAGTGACACGAGTTGATGTTTTAGCAGACAATTGATATTAATCTTCCTAAACGCTTTTAATGTGCATTAGTAATTTATCAATGTTTTCTTATTGATATTGTCTTCATTATGTCTTTTAGTGTTTCAAGCTAACAATACGTATTTAGCAATCCAATTGCTTCTTTGATCATAGTTGTCATCCTTCCATGCAAGCGAAGTATGGACTGGAACTTTGCCATATAAGATGAATGAAATATTGACAGTCCGTGCTTGTGAAGCGAACAAGGGACAAGCCCGTGAGTAAAAGAAGGAGATTCATTTGATAGGTTTCGCGTGTATGCATGTGCATGTACCTGCCTTGTTTTCCGGTCAGTGTGCGCACTTAGCATGCACCTTGTGCGAATGGAACCAGGTCAATGTCTTTACTTGTGCAGTAGGTCCCTCTGTGTTGATGTCAACAGCCTAACAGGCAGTAGCAGCTGCTCCACAGCTTCAGTTTTCTTCTGTCTAATCCACATGAGAGTTCTGGGCAGAGAAGAAAGTAGGACAGTGTAGCTGTTGAAAATTTGCATGGCTGATGGATTTGACCATCGAATTTTACAAGCTCTAGGAAACGTTTGTCTCCATTTCTTTCTGGTTTGCTTGTGCACAACGTGACTGCAGAAATAGGTCTCACTTTCTCAGGCAGCCCTGGGTTCTGTGGCTGACAATTGTGTGTGTAGCGTAAAGGCAAATGGATCTGTGGAGGATGAGATCGCTTTGCTTCGATACTCACTGTTGTTGCACCATGAAAGCGCTTTGTTCTAGTTGAGAAGTTACAGAAGACTCCAGCACCATCCAATTGAGTGTCGGGGATTTATTCATGATGCAACCTTTTCGAATCTTTTCCAGCGCCTTAAACCATGTTCTTGATCAACTCATTTGATGTGATGGTGGACAGATTGAGGGAGATTGGAAAGGGGATCTTTGAGCATAGCGTTTTCTCATCCATGAAGATGACAATCTTGAGTCTATTCTATCAAGTGGCAACGCCTACAGCATCTTTTGCTTTGCTGATGTCGGAGCGTTTGGACCAGGTATTGCTGTCGGAATCTATGAGTCTTTGGTACCGCAGTCTCTTCAACAATGTGAAAGACGTACTTTTGAGCTTCAGATTCATCTTCGTGGTCGAGGTTTTCCCGCTTTTGCATCAATAGTCATCTTGTTCATGTGACGAGCTATCGTTGGCTGGATTACGCTCATCTTGGAAATTGGAAGCTCACGCGGTCATGATCATGAGTCGGTCGTACTTCCCCTGGCTCATCCTGAATTTGCGCTTGTAATCTCTCTCGTTCGCTAGCCAAATGCTGTCGGTGTAAGACATTAGCCTCACAAACTTATCAACGATACAAGTCGACTAACATTCAGTTAAGGTTGCCAAATGCTGTCGGCGTAAGACATTAACCTCACAAACTTGTCAACGATACAAGTCAACTAACATTCGGTTAAGGTTGCAATTGATGAAATTAGGAGTGAGCATAGTTCTAGGGTAAAATGGATATCTGGAAAATCGGATTGATTCCAAAAATTGAGAAATCGGCTCTGACGATCTTGAAATCGCTCACCCTGGATGAATTGTGATGAAGTACAGTGCAGGTTATTTCTGTTCTAGAGGCCCATTACCGTATAAATGGAGTCGGTCCAAAGCCCAAGTAGCCCAAGTCCAACAGCTTCTCCTCCTCTTCGTCTTCTTCTTCTTCTTCTTCTTCTTTCGTTCTCTGGTCGACCCCGACGGACGCTTCCCGAAGGGAAAATGGCAGCTTTTCTACCGGACGAGTTGTGGAGACACATACTCGAGGTCGGAGTCAAAAGCCCCACGGGATCCTTGAGCTACAAAGAGCTGTGCTGCGTCTCGATCTCCTGCAGACGCCTCCGCCGACTTTCCCGTGAGGACGCCCTCTGGTCCCTCCTCCTCTCCTCCGATTTCCCTCCTGCCTCTCAATCATCTTCGTCCTCCTCCTCGTCGTCGTCTTCTTCTTCTTCGTGTAAGACCTTGTACCAAATCAGGTAGCGTTTGCGTTCTAACATGGAGGTTGCGATTCTGTTTTCCTGCTTCGGTTCCGTCGGCGTTATCTTTTTGTGTTTCTTGTTGGGGAAAGGTTCGAGAGAGACAGAGAGAAGAAGAGAGCGGCTCACAGGAGGGCCGTGATGAGGAAGGAGAGCCAAATCTCCGAGCACCTCCGGAGGCTTCGAGACATCGAGGCTTCACTGGCGCGAGAGACCGACAAGCTCAAGGCCTCTGCTTCTGAATTGTCGAATTTGCATAAGGTCAGGTGAGGTTTCTTCTTCTTCTTGTTCTTCTGGTGATGCGATTAGTTGATTAGTACTTGTACACATGTACGCATCGTTCATGATCAGTTAGATTACAGTGATCGTTGGTGGTGTGATTGATCAGGCAAGCCTCGGTGGCTTTGAATGTGTGGCAGCCTGAGGTTGTTAGAGGGAAGCAAAAGCAGATAGTGTCTCAATGTGCTGTGCCTGTCGCGTCTCGAATTGGTGCGGTGGACATGGAGTTTAGGCTCTGCAAGCAGCAAATTGCCATGTTGCGCAAGTCCTATGTGAGTTTTTTAGTACCCATTACATGTTAATTCGATGGATTATTTGGGAGGGGGGTGGATGGTGGGGAGGGATAAATGGTCCTCCTAACTAGTCTTTTGATAGGAAGAGGAGAGGAGAAGGCTTGATGCAGCAAAGCGGGAGTTGGAGTCAATTGCATATCATCCTTTGCGGAGCTGCGAACAAACAAGTTCCATTGTAGGCAGCTCTAGTAGTATGAGGAAGAAGGTCAAGAAAGGCATAGATGTGGAAGGTTCTGACTTCCATCTTCATGTCCTTTACTACTCATTTGATCATCAGCTACCTTTTACCAATTTACTGTGCATAGCAGCATCACGTATTTCTTGTTTACGTTCATGTATGTGCTTATCTTGCTTTTGAACTAAATGCCTTATGTATGATACAAGAGTTGGCAACAAAGGGAGCAGTACATTCGGGATATCTACAGGTCAGGGTGTTTTCGGTGGCTGTGATATTTAAGCTTAAGCAATATCTTGTATTCAAAGTTGAAGCCAAGAGATTTTCCCATCCAAGATACACTTTGCTTTTCACTTTTGGTACTTGCACTAAGCCTTATTGCTCCACGAGGCCGACCTTGATGTTTTTAGATTTTGTGAGGTGCGAAACCTGAATAGTGGCCAAAGAAATCACCCTCCAGTTCGATATTAGTGTCCTGCGTCCAAAAGACAGTATGCAGCCATGGAATGCGACCCTAATCAGCCAAGCTGCTTTTGGTCATGACCACATAATGACATAGCAATGTAGGTTGTCACCCCTTTAATGTGAAGCCAATGTAATTATAGTTCTAATAGGGAGTCTAGCTTATTGGAATGGGATTCATGTTAATAACTGTTGCTGTGATGGAGAAGTTAACCTCCACGATCCTTGCACTGCTCAGACTTGAGTAGACATCCAGGTGTGTGTGTGTAGCCTAATGAAATCAATGCCTAAGTGGTTTGGAAGCAGGTGACTAGTGGAAACGATCTGACATCCACGGGTTTTATTTGAGTGCTGGAATGTTGGTGTGGTGAAGACTTAGAGAGCACGGTCACTTGATGGATGGTAACTGTGACCTGTGATGGTACTGGTTCAGTAGTCTCCTAACATTGCCTTTTGGAAGGGCACTTTATTAAAGTTGATTTATTCATGTTTAACTCCAAAGACAGCTCTCTTGGCAAGTAGAGAAGCAGCTAGCCCGGCAGTGTAGTAGTCTTGTTATATTATTGTATTGTCTTTCCCGAACAGTGGATCATAAGGTGGCTTAAGTGAACCAGGTCATCTGCTCCATCAACCTGCTATTCGGTTCCTTTTTAATTAGTACACAGTATACAGATGGTTGTGATAGCAACTTAAGCTGGATCTCAGTTATAAAGATGATCGTTTTTTATATACTGATGCACGAATTCTTGTTCATACTTGAGTTGGTTTTTAACTGGTGTCTATTCTGTATTAGCTCTTTTTACTTCCATATGTTTCAACTTTCAGTGTTGAAGCTAGATATGTCATCCAAATCCATTTTTTGGGTTTCTTTTCCTCATGCATGCCACTGCACTTGACATAACTCTCTTGTCATTTGGCCTTGTGTGACTTGTAAGCTTATTGTTCAGGTTGTGGCAAACTGGGTAAAGCATCGTAAGCATCGTAAGATGATAGGGTGTCTTTTAATCGCATGCTGAGCTCTGCAACAAGTGATTTCAAGGCACTTTTGTTTGCGGCGACGACGAGGCTACCATGATCCAAACTGGTGAACCTGACTGCAGGAGATGTGTCAGTCATGTTTGAGGTCAAGTTATCCGTCGGTTGAAATGAGAGAACCAATTGGATTGTGAAGTCAGCGTGAACTGCCACTAATTAGGTAGAGGAAGCCGTGAAAGCGTTTTCGAAGCCAGGATTGCTGTAAAAAATGTTGTTTGGCTCACAAAAGTAACAGCCACTGCTCTCAGAGAAGTAAATTGAGAAATGACTCCACTCCGCACGGAAATTTTTTAAAAAATATTTTGAAAAAATAATTGCTTGTACACATGTAACAATTAGTCAATAAAAAATTTTTCATTATTCATAGAAATTTATGTTTAAATATTACGAAGTTGGTAGAAAATATTTTTCGGTCATTCTTTTTGGTAGCGGTATTAGTGATCTTGTATATTTCTCAAAACAAAATGCATCCTGAGATTGAGAAAAGTTGTAGGTTGGTATTGATATTGATGCTTGGCTATAGGGCGTCGTCTGTCTTGGAATGAGATGGTCACAACACTTCAGCGGCAGACATTCTTTGCTAACTCCAGCGCAGCACGTGGTGAAATCGTGGCACGAGATAGTCTACTCAAAATGGGATACTGTCATTGTCCAAACTTTAATTTTGTCGTAGACGACCATCTTTTATTATTATTATTTTTTTTTTTTTAGGATCTCTGTTCGATGATCCAATATTTTTCACATTTTCGAGAAGGCCGATGTTTCTTTGCACAGATAATGTCCCCGTGTTTTTTAATGTTTCTTCCTTATCATTCTCCTTATCCCTGGATGGCGTGCATGTTCATTGGCTTGCGTAAAATGCGTTTGATGTGCGTAGAATTTGAACACAGATCCACAAGAAGAGAGGTCAAGAAGAGAGGGAGACGCTTAAACATTTGATTTTTACGGTCTGATGATACGATCAACCCTCCCACAACAGCTTAGAGAACACTTGCGGAAGCGCTCAGGCTAACGGAAAGATGCTCCAACGGACCCTATGCTCGTCATTGTTCAATGTGAGAGACTTCGTTGCACCTTCACCTTGATCTTCTATTTTTGCTCGTGTGTCCGTAGCTTCCTTATGACTGGATGACTTAGCCTAGCTTGATTCAAAGGGGTGAAAGGACTTGCAGTCCATCAACTGACGTCATTCAGCCGACCTGATATCGATCCCTGTCAATTCAATTGCTACCCTGTCCACATCCCGAGACACCCACACGGCATAGAAAATTAACGGGCATTGCTACTTGAAAGATGTGCCTGACACTACAGATGGGTCAGGATACTCATAACAACCACCGATGGTTCCGACTCCATGTCGGGTGACTAGAATGTGTGCATTGAACCCTCGTCACAAGTCTTTTGACCAAAAGGATAATACAAGTCAAATCAAGGGCAAAGTATACAATCCACTAGATTACCGTGACCCACACTCAACAGCATAACGAATATGGCAACGGCACTATATTAATTTTTCGCGCACAAAGGATCTCATGAACCAGTAGTCAACTGTTCTAGAATCTGAAAAAGAAAAAAAGACGGCACTAATACACATTCCTGACTACGGCAAAAACAGCTAGCTACAAATACAAAAGCTTGTGGAAATGCTATAACACGGTGCAGATTTGGTTCCACAGCATGGATGCTCACGCAAAGGGATTCCCTCCAATAGAAGCAACAGGGCCCTGTGTTGGCACATTCCTGAAAGAAAATAATACGAGACTATTGAGTTGATAATAAAGAGTAACAACAGAGATATCCGTCTTTGGCAGAACAATCATATCAAGACTCAAATCTCTAGGCTAAATATGTCAAACCTTTTTATTCCTTTCGGTCAAAAAAATTTGTCACTCTATTCAAATCATGAAAATTTGAACAATTTCAGTACTCATCTATATTGATGAAAAACTTTGGTAGCACAGATTTGCAATGTGATGCCATGATTAGGTCCTCTCATGAGATAACGAATATCAACAAGACCACTTACGGTATCTGAGAGCTTGGTGCTTGCCCTGCCTGAATGCTAGGCCACCTACAAAATTTTAGACCACAACATCAGAATTCAGAAGCAGGAACAATCAACCCCGTATAGTTGCTCAATTTGGACGTGGATCCTTTCTCTCACTCGTTACTCTGCCTAAAACAAATCTCAATCATTGATTGATAAAGAAGGAGCTTTAGTCAGGTGCGTTCCACTTCCTTAGCCCTTTCTCCAACCCATTTAGTCTCTTGTAGGCAAGCAATATTCACTCTCCTTTAGCAAAAGTATTTGTTAACTCCCTCAACTTACCCGTTAAGTTCCTATGTTCCAACTCCCCAGTCAAATCCTTACTCCTTGGGCATTTCTTGACCCCCACACTCGCCCATAAAAATGTGAGGACCCTAGCTCATAAACAGTCATAACGGCAAGAGCATCTCCAATTTAAGGACAACAAATCAGAAATAAGTTGATTTCCCATCATCGTGTATGACTTAGTATAGGCCAAGACTACTTACTCCAGGGGCGAAGTTAAGAGTAAAACAAGGAAATCAAGGACTGGGATGTGGAAAGTCACTACCATGAACAAGTATCAGCCGTGGGCATGCAGCCCAGTGGTAAGTGCATAAAGATGTTGAGAACAATTCAAAATCCCAAACCTAGGGCTTATAGATTACGAAGCCAACAAAAGAATATTGTAGCATACCACTTTTGAGGACTAGCTTTCTGGCCCACATATGTCAGTCTGGGCAAGCCAAAAAGTCCAATTGAAAGGTAAGTACAGTCAGACAACGAAATTTCATAAAAATTCACCTTGTGGAGCAACCGGAACATAAGGTGTCACTGGATTCTGGGGAAAACCAAGACTCGTTTACACCATAAGTAAGGTGGCTGACAGATTGGCACTAGGCAGTGCGCTTGCAATGAGCTCATGTCCAAGAACTGCATGGCACAGAACAAGCCAAAATTAGACACCAGAGAAATCCCTTAATAAACAAATTGATGACAGTAAAACCGTTGTCCTTTTACTTTTATTTGTTGTATCGTGTCTTTTTTCTTTTTCCGATGTTTGCAATAGCCAGTTGACAGGATGGTTTCCCAGTTCATCTCTTGGAAGACCTTGCGAAGTTATTTGATGTAACAATACCTGAGAACCAACAGTGAGGTTCTGTTCTTATGGTGATAAACATGCTCTGTTAAATTCATGAATTGCTCTTTCAATCATTGTATCAAGTAATTTGAGGATACATTTTGCTTTCAAGTCCCAGAAATCAGAAAAACACAAAACAACAAGCCATAGTGCACACTAGCCTCAGATAGCGATAAAAAAAGTTCAGACTTTATACAGGACTGAAAAGGGTCACACCACCAAAGTGACAAAATAATAAGGGCTTCTCACACCAGTATACCACATGTGAACTCCAAAGCTTACGATGGAAAAATAAAATAAAAGAGCAAATGACAGTTGAAACCAGAAATATGCCACGTCGTGTTCAGAAGTTCCATGACTCACCACATTGCTTTGCTCAGATCAGTATCATATGGAAGATCAAATGGGTTGTTGATTTATAACCTGTTGCATATCCGTGTCCTGAGGTCTCCACCTAAGGAATTCCATAATGTATAACATAAATTTGAAAGTCAAGTAAAATGGAAAAAGGAGACTGCAACATGCAACTGATATTCAATGAAAACTACAAACCATGAGAGAGAGCCTTGATGGGTTGCATGACGTCCCCATGATTAAATTTGACTGCACACTTGGACCTGGAGGTCCAGTATTAGATGTGAACAGCGGAAGCCCATAATCTTTCAAGTCCTACAGACAAAATTATGTCAGAATTTACTGAGGACATTAAGTTTAACATAGCTACAGGAGATGGGAAACCTGTGAAGCTTCAAGGTCCAAGTACTGATGATCAACACTCGAAGGAGGAGGGTGGTGACTACTTTTGTCTCACTATTTTGCTCAGCACTTCCAGAAGGAAGGTGTTCAGCAGATTCCCCAAATGCATTCCATGGCTAGTTTGAAAAATAAAAGCAAGGGTGGATTGTTACGTCACTATAAATCACAGCATTTTGATAAGATATAAGAAAATAACCATGAATCAGATATTCCAAAAAAATCAGCTTATGGAATTATCACGTAAGATAGAACATCTCACCTGAGTGCTGGATGTGGTGGTGGACACTTGACTATTCTCAAGACCTCCATGCCACAGATCTGGTACCGATGAAGGAAGATCTTGAGAACTAGTTTTTTGAGACGTATGCCAATCCATGTTTGGATCAAAAGACAAAAAGGGAACAAATTTCTCAGAACCTCCATCATTAGAAATTAAGGCAGAAGTTGAATTGTTATTCCCTAGTGCAGATAGAGTGGAATTAGGAGAATCAAATGTCGCCCATCCTTCGTTTTTGGGCTTTGACAGCTCAGGTATCCTGCTATCCAAGGTCACATCTGATTGATGCTGTGGAAAATCAGCAAACAAATCCAAAGATGTAGATAGAGGTGCTTGGGAGTCTGATGTTGTAATGCAGATGAAGCTGCATGTGTCGGGGCTAACTGAAAAAGATCTAGAGATGAAGCCGTTGATGTGGCGGCTCCCTTGAACAAATCAACAGTTGAGGCTTCAGAATAAACTGGTTCTGGTGCTAGTTGTGGCCTGAATAGGTCTACGTTACTTGAACTTCGAGAAACAGTCGACACTGGAAAACTAGGCATTTTGTCTGGGTGATTCCCAGAAATCTCAGGCTCAGAAGTCAACTCCGCTAAACTACCTGAATTAAATGACTGGAGAGACACAGAGTTGCTATCGAATGAACCAAAGCTTCCTAATGATGCAGTTCTCTGTTTATAAAGAGAGAATTTCCAATCAGATGATTAAAAAAACAGCTCCAGATTTTTAAACAAGCAGCAAATATTGAGCAACATACGAAATATGACTTAAAATGTTGGAGGACATATTCCACGCCGAACATTCAGAGTAAAGACATTATGCAAACGATGTCCATCCATCCATCCTCTCTCTCTACACTTGTATATATGTATATAAAAAAAAATTAAAAGGAAAATAAATCTCTAGCATTTGCTCAGTAGAGCTTAATAAAGAACTACCTACAGAATTCAATAGATACCAACAGCTGCAGTCCCCACATCAAGATTAAGAATAATAGATTCCATCATAGGAAGGGGAAAGCTTAATTGACCCATTTCCATTCAGATGAATGCATTCTAGTTACAACCTTTTCCTCTATATGGAAAACAATATACTGGCAGATATTCTCACATAGATTTCTAGATGGCTATAGCAGAAAACAACAATAAATAATGCAAATTAGTCACATGCATTCCAATGCTACATCATCCTCAAATTTACTGTTCAGGAAAAAAAAACACAAAATTCTTACAAGTTCCACCTGAGACAGGAATAAAAGTTAATAAAAAAGAAGTCTACTAAAAAGCCTCACGCGGGATGAAATACCTAATTTATGCATGGCACAGGCGAGAAGCCTTAAATATATTGTGGGAAATTGTTTAGATACGTCTTTATGTCATAGTCGTATCGGTATGGTAAAAACTACACCTAATATTCGCACAATCATAATGTTTACAGGACCCCGCACAGTTAATTGAAACTTTAAGAACCCAAAAGTAGCACAGAAACTCAATAACATTGCGCAAGAAATTTTCTAGTAGTCGTTTCACCAGATTCTAGAACTTTAGTTGGCCAGGAATCATCTGACTAACAATGTCACAACAAGAAAGAAGTGGAAAACAAGTCATGTCAAGCAACAGAAAGTTGACACAGCAACTGGCAACTTGCTACAAATGCAACAAATTTATTTAATTACAACCTGAGGATGCGGTATCCCATTGGCATCTCTCCGGACATGTGCCTCTCGAGATTTATTTGATGTTTGGCGACTCAGGTTATTCCCTGAAAAATCTCTCGAAAGGTGGCTCTGTGGACTACCAAATTCACCGTCCTTCTGAAAATTTGGGGACTGAGCATCAGATCTGAACGGATCACCTCCGCTGGAAACAGAATAATCTGAGACCCTGGGAGCAGAACCATCATTCGCAAATCTATCCTCATTTGTATGCTCACTTAAACGTCCTGGACTATAGATCAGACTGGAGATTTTCCCTTCATATAGGCCTCTATCTGAACCAGGTTTTCTTGTGAGAGCAGCACCTTGCCTGCCATACCGACGCTCTTCATACTGGTAGTCGTAAGGTGGACTCTGAGAGTAAGAATGATAAGAGCTGGCACGCCTCGTCTTTCTTCCCGGCTTCTCATGCTCTGTCAAAATTCAGTCAGGGATCTTGTAAGATTATCTGGTGTCCAGAAAATTAAGTAATGTAAACTCAAAGCGGTAGACTAAACCTCCAGATACACTGGTTTGAGTGATTTATATCACTGAAGGCAAGGGAACAAAAGAGAAAATCCTCAGCATCCTTCAATTGATTTATTCTTCCTTTCCTTTTCTGACGTACATGGTGATGGTTGTGACATTCTCATTCACCCTTATGAAGATCATGCCATGGAAATTTTCAGGATGTAAGGCAGATTTGAATAAAGTTCACGGCGCATTTCCAATTCATTCCTTTCAGGAAGATGAAATGGTTTTCCAATGAACAAATTCAGCTTATTAGAGGTTTAAGTTTGGGCACATAGAACCATCGACCACTCTAAATAACCACGACGAGCCAAAAACATCATAATCAGAATATTCTCGACAAGCCAACCTGCATATCTCTTGGAGGCATGTCAGAGTTTTTCCCTCCAGCATATCTTCGATCCACATATACAGACTTTATGAACTCCCGAACCTTATCAACTTTGCTGCAATTTAACAATGAGAAGTGTTACGATGTTATCCATGATGTGGCACTCAGTGACTTGCAGACATAAGGTCAACCTGCTATCAGGCAATCTGTGTCTTTGTGAATCCCAATCCTTCAAATATGTTTCCCTTGCACGCTGCAAACACATCGAGTATCATATCAAATATCATTACTCTGAGAGTGGACAATAGTGCACATATGAGTGAGTCTCTTTACCTGATTACCACCATTTTGAAGCGCTTCAACCTCTTGGGAAGTGAACTTCGCCATGGAGACAGATTTTACACGATGAGTAAATTCGCGGCTGTTTGACATGATAGAGCTGGAGTCAGACTACACATGTGAAAGCCACAAACTCAAAATTACACAATGCTGGTGATACAAGACAAAGATGCCAAGATGCAAGAAGAAATGCTAAGACCCATGCCAAACGAAGCATAAATTAGAAAGACTAAATATGATTTCTTAGCATTTATCAAATAAATGAAAAGTGCAACGAACAAGTAAGCAACTAAAGAGAATAGGAACATCAGCAGGTTTTATAGCATGATGACAATTGACCCTTCTCCGCTATGTTCGTAAGAAAAATCATGAGCGGACGGAATACATAGCATAGATGTCCTATTTCACTGGCCATGTAGTAGAGAAACAATGTCTTTAAACATAAACCCGCCTTAAATCATCACAATCACTAATCTGATTGAATTTCATAATCCATATGATTAAGTTCGAATTGCCAAAAAGCTGATTGCAGAAGCAGTTAATGCACTCCAAGAGGCACTATCACATTGTGAAATATCTTGATCCTCAAGTTTCTAATGGCATAAAACTATAATCACCACCAGATGCATAAGTGAAGAGAGCACTCAACCAGCAACATACTTCAAGACCTCCCGTAACATAGTAATGTGAAAATAATTAAGACAAGCGAACGAGGACCCAACAGAGCTGAAGTTCTTTTCCAGCCAAGATTCCCCCAGAAAAGGCTAACTACCACCCACCGAAGCAAAAAGTGCAGGACCAGGCATTCAGCTTCGTTTCCGCGCTCATCCATGAAGAGAAAACTTATAAAATTCACCACCACGACACGTCAACTCAGTTCACATGATTACTTACTTCCTAGAATTGGGGACCTAACTGAAACACAGTAAACAAGAAAATGCCAGGCGGGACAATACTACAACAGGGATAAGAGCAACAGAACTACTCACTGTATTCCACCGCAAGTCGTGCAGACGAAAGTCCAAAAGTTTGTACAAACGTACTGAGGACCCTGCACAGAGAACACACAGATCGCAATCAGCAAAACTACTGACCTGCACCTTTTGTTTCCTATTATTAGCAAACCAAGAGCAACTTAAGATGAACTACTAGAAACAAAGAAGCAGTTATTGCAATGAAAACGCCAAGCAGAGAACTAAAAATTCACCAAGCTGTTGCAGTTGATGCATCTCCGATTTGGGGGCAGCTTCATGAGGCCTCGGATGATCTTCTCATTCCGCTCTTCTTCTCTTCTGCTCCCCATTTCTCGAGCAAATCCCTCCCGACAAGACCCCACGAAAGCAAAGAATGAAAAATTTGAAACCGTAGACCTCACCAAATTTGAATCAAATTCCCTCGCAAACCCCGATAAAACCTAGTTAAAATCAACCAAGAAAAAGCTTATCCTCCGAAAACGAAGCGCGACAATCCGCACGAGGAAACCGAAAAAGAGAAAGACCGAGTTGATTTAGCCGTTGATCCGCGGCGGAGGCCTACGGTTCGAGGTGGGGATTTCTCGAGAGCTGAAATGGAGGAACAGGGACGAACTCAGAAATCAGCTCGAGCTCGATAATGATGACAGCCCAGAGAGAGAGAGAGAGTCCGTACGTCGTGATTCGTGAGTTCGTTCCTTGGATTCATTTCATGCCGCACAATAATTTCGGTCGTTTTCAAACTCGTCCTCCATTTTTATCTATTTCACGAAAGCGCCGCAGATGACTTCGCTGATTAGACTAATGATTTGGTCCAAGTCAATTCGATGAACGATCGGCGGTAATGGGCATGCAATTTTGGATTCTCTTTCTTTCGAACTTTGCCATCGGTATATCATCTAAAATCACGGTTTTAGACTCGCCCTCGCTTAATCTGACCGGCGGATACCAAGGTCTCGACTCCGCTGAAGACGGCGGTGGGATGGTGGTCGTGTTGGGATCGCGTGATCTCGGTGCCCATTGGCTAGGGTTGCACAACACCAGCGTTGTTTCGCCCAAGGCCGCGCGACCTTGCCAAGGATTGCCAGGGGGCGGCAGCAGACGAGCTTTGGGAAGATACAAATAGCATTACTTCATCAGCGTTACACGCGGGGTTCAATGTTATTTGAAAATTCTTCGTTTCAATTATTTTCACTAGCTTTTGCAATGTCCTTCTTTGCTTGTATTTTCAAAACGTGAGAAATGGGTCGGTGACATAACTACTCGATACACTTTCGATCTAATGGACTACGATACCCTTTATGAACGTGCTAGAAGTTTAGTCCTCATCCGAACGAAATCTAGTTTCACAAATTACATCATATCACAAGTGATTCCAACGCAGTGATTCGAGTATTTGTGAAATACTAACATGTATCACTATGCCAGTAGATTGATGGTCTCGACCCTTCTCATTAAAAAAAAAGAAAGCCACACATGTTTTGTGAAAAGTAAATTGACATCTATTGGCATCTAAATTTTGGCTTATATAGACTCCACACTCATAGCATAAGAAAATTCGGAACTGAACTCGGCTCCTAAAAAATTTACTAATGTTGCATAATTTAATTTTTGCATTTGCAAGGCATTTAGGTACTAATGGCATTTAGGACTTAAGTTCCATGTGTGGAATAACTTTAGACTTAAGTTCTACAAGAGATACAAGCTTGAAATTGAACTTTCCGCTTCTTCGGAGCTTAAGCTTAAGTTTTAGGTTAGGGCACGAGATGAGCCCCTAAGTTTAACTTTCCAAATATCTTGGAGCTCAAACTCAAGTCCGACATGGGAGATGATCTCGGAATCAAACTTCCAACATTCTTGGAGCTTCAAAAATTAACTCAATGAGCTGGGAATTGTGCATTCAACGTCAGGGAAAGGCGACATTTGGGTCAGTTCGAGTCGTTGACATCGAGAGGGTTTAGGTAATGTGACGCTCACTTGTCCTCGGTCATGTTGTGCACAGGATTTGGTCACGTGGCATGCACATGCCATAATCGCATGGCATGCGCATCTTATCATCATCATCGTGGACAAGGATGCATGCAATTATGTAAGACTACACCCATATGTCACGGGCCGGCATTTTCCCTGGCCAAGGGACAGCCCGTGTGGCGCCTGGCGAACCAGTCTGCCACCAGGCAGCCTTGTTTCTTGTTGTCTCATGAAACACTTAAGCGAATATCTTTTCCGTATTGAATCCTATCATACTTAGCCTAGCTCGGGCATCCTTTTTGTATCAAGCAAACACAGGTCAATATAGGCACCGCAACTGGTTTCGGCTTGCCATGACCTCATCAGGAGAGCAGCATCAGCTCCCGACCAGTTTGTACATGGGAGGCCAACCTGCCTTCAGAGCTCCTAAGGATGTATTATGTTTAATCCTAGAACTCCTAGCACAAACCGTCCTGACACCACTCTAGGGACCCAATTGTCTAGTACCCTCTACATCACCCATTTACTATGTTGACATCAGCAAGCACTACTTCAAGGTTATACGAGTGTGAGAGAAATCCAACTTGTTCGATCCCCCACGATCCTCCTCATCAGACGAGGGACACGAAACAATCGGCCCGTGTCATTCTCCTCCACTCATTTCCGCAACACCCACGTTGCGGGCTATTCTATTGCCCCCTGCGAGACAGAACAGTCTTTCCCCTCAACATTGGTAGCTTTTCTTTTCTTTGTTTTAAAGGTTGTTCAGAGTTTATTTGGTCACCCATGCATACCAAGCCAAGAAATCCGATGCTGACCAAGTCCAAGCACAGGTTCCGACCCTTGGAAAAGCCAAAGAAAGAGTGGGAGCTGCCCACAAAAACTCAAAACCATATGCCAACCCAGGTGTTGTTTCCGAAGATGGAAGACATTGGAGTGGCCAAAACAAAGAAAGAGTCGCTGATGACTCATGCTACGATTGAGACACCGACTAAAACTCAAGTTCCAAAGCCGAAAAAGAAGTGCTCTTGTGGACGAAAGAATAGAAATCAAAGGAAGTTGTCGACTCGAAGAAAGGAGGCGCGCGACCAAAAGAAAGTTGATGCTGAAAAATTCGACCCCGAGCAAAGAGCATCGAGGACGGCGCTCGAATGGGTAGGGGAGAATGACACGAGCCGAGGTCTTCGTGCCTCAACCGGTCGTCCATCTGGCCGAGAAGATCCCCAGGACTTGCTGTGTCTGGGTCCCCTAAGGTTTTTCTAAGGTTTTCTATGTTGCTTTTCTAGAATAATCTCGAGATGGGCGAAACTATAATATCCGAAATTTTGGAATGTTCCTATTAATGTCGGTGGTTAGGGAGTCGGTAGATGAAATTTGAGCCATCAAATCTGAAAGAGATCAACGGTTGTAAATCGAGACCCTCTACTATATAAAGAGGCGTTCTTCTTCTCATTTGATCATCCACTGAGAAATACAAAAGCCTTCTCCCAGAGTCTCTCTCTAGAACTCTCTCTACGCGATCCAGGTTAGAAAAGACTTAGCTTGGGCACTCCAACGATCCAAGGACGCTCGAGTCGCCGCACGAGCCGACCATCTACAATCGGCCCATGACACATACATGACCTCACTCAAATCCTTTTAATCTCATCCGTCCATTCCCAATCATCTGATCTCCACCTTCCATTTCAGCTCATCATCCTCACCATCCGCATTAGGATAATTAATTAGGTTTGGAATTTATTTAATCATATTCGAAATTAGTTAGTTTATGTGTTTAATCAATAGCTTCGCTACATATATAATTTTAATGTTCATTTAACTTCATAGTTAATCTTACTCCTACAGACTTGAAATTCAGCAGTCCAAAGACCGAGTTACGCTCGAATAAAATCAACGAACAAGGAAATCACAGCATTTTGATAAGATATAAGAAAATAACCATGAATCACTGTTGACACCTGATTTTTAATCATCTTTTCTTCTTTAAAATTAATAACAAAATCATAAAATTCATAAAATTAAAAAATCAACTTTGGGGACCTTGCCAAGCCTAGAGAACCAATTTTGATCAAAAAATAATTTTTATATTTTAGTATTTTTCGATTTTATTTTCGAAAATTCATAAAAAAAAATCAAGAAAAAAATGAGAAAATGAAAAATCAACTTTGGAAGCTTGGCCAAGCTTAGGCAACCATTTTTGAGCAAAAAATAATTTTTCATATTTTTTGTATTTTTTAAATATATTTTTAGAAATTAGGAAAATATTAATAAATAATAGCATTTGAGGCACAAAAATACATAAAAATAGTCAATATTTTTCTTTTGAATCCCTTTTCATGTTGGCCATCGCAATTTAAAAAATTCAATTCGGGGTCGTGTATTCTTCACGAGCATAATCTCGAATCGGGCCTAAAAAAAATTCAATTTGAGTCAATTTATTTCATTTTCACTTTTAGGAGTTGTTGACATTGTTCTCTAATATTCCAAATTTTCATCTTGGCCCAATTATACCCAGAATGACTCAATTTTACAAAGAGAGCTTTAATTAAATAGCAAGAAATGAGCTTAAATTCAACATGCGGTAGGTGTGTCGAAAATGTGATGAGAGTGGATTAAAGAAATATTTCTCCAATGACTGAATTGCAAATACTTAAATCTCATGTACTAGAGTACAAATACAAACACTTGAGGGATTATTTTGTAAATAACAAAAAGAAGAGTTAGTGGAGAAATTAGAATAGAGAAGGGAAGATGAAGAGAAGATAGAAGATAAAGAAATAAGATGAGAATAGAGAAGGGAAGATGGAGATGAAGAAGAGTTAGTAGAATGGGAGATAGATATGGAGAAGGGAAGATGAAGATGAAGAAGAGTTAGTGGAAAAATTAGAATGTGAGATAGAGATGAAGAATGAAGATAAAGATGAAAAGAGTTAGTGGAGGAATTAGAATGGAGATAGAGTTAGTGGAAAAATTAGAATGGGAAATGGATGAGTATGCTATAAAAGGAGGAAGAAGTGAGTTGGGAAGGAGGAGATTTTTTGGGGAGAAAATTTGGATGTTTGAAAGGGTTTGGGAGATTAAGAAAATTGGAGAGAAAGAAAATACCAAAAAGAGAGAGAAAATTTGAAGATGAGGGAGTTTAAAGTTAGGAGTTATCATCACTAATTCTTCATCGATCAACATAAACTTAGGTTTCTAATCAACCTACCAAAATGATTAGTGGCGACTTCAAATTTAAAACCATTTGAACAAAAATCAAAGTTGCGATTCGGTAGGACTTGGGAGAGTCCGTATTAGGTTAATTCATCTAATAAACCTAATAATCCGTTACCCGATTGAATAATTATTTTTGGGTCGCGACAATCACCTATTCCAAAAGATCAGCTTATGGAAGTTATTACGTAAGATAGAACATCTCACCTGAGTGCTGGATTGTGGTGGTAGACACTTGACCATTCTCAAGACCTCCAGCCACAGATCTGGTCTGATGAAGGAAGATCTTAGAAATAGTTTTTTGAGACGTATGCCAATCATGTTTTGGGACAAAAGCCAAAAAGGGAACAAAATTTCTCAGAACCTCCGTCATTAGAACATTAAGGCAGAAGTTGAATTGTTATTCCCTAGTGCAGATAGAGGGGATTAGGAGAATCAAATGTCGCCCATCCTTCGTTTTTGGGCTTTGACAGCTCAAGTATCCTTCTATCCAGGTCACATTTGATTGATGCTGTGGGAAAAACCGCAAACAAATCCAAGATGTATGATAGAGGTGCTTGGGAGTCTGATGTTGTTAATGCAAGATGAAGTGCAGTGTTGGGGGTAAGTGAAAAAGATCTAGAGATGAAGCCGTTGATGTGGCGGCTCCCTTGAACAAATCCAACAGTTGAGGCTTTCAGAATAAATTGGTTCTTGGTGCTAAGCTGTGTCTTGAATAGTCTACGTTACTGAACTTCGAGAAAAACAATCGACACTGTAAAACTAGGCAACATTTGTTGGGTGATTCCCAGAAATCTCAGGCTAGAAGTCAACTCCGCTTAAAATACTTGAATTAAATAATGGAGAGACACAGAGTTGCTATCGAATGAACCAAAAGCTCCTAATGAGAAGTTCTCTGTTTATAAAGAAAGAGAATTTCCAATCAGATGATAAAAAAAAGCTCCAGATTTTGAAACAAGCAGCAAATATAAGCAACATACGAAATAGGACTTAAGATGCTGGAGAAATATTCACGACCAACAATCAGAGTAAAGACATTATGCAAACGATGTCCATCCAATCCATCCATCCTCTCTCTCCGACTAGTGGATTGATATAAAAAATTTTAAAAGGTGACAATAAATCTCTAGCATTGCTCAGTAGAGCTAATAAGAACTACCTACAGAAACAATCGATAACCAACAGTGCAGTCAAACATCAAGATTAAGAGTAATAGATTCCATTATAGGAAGGGGAAATCTTAATTGACCCATTCCATTCAGATGAAGCATTCGAGTTACAAACCTTTCCTCTCCCCCCCCCATATGGCAAACCATATACTGGCAGATTATTCCCACATAGATTTCTAGAGGCTTATAGAGAAAAAAACAATAAAAATGCAAATTAGTCAATTTTTGCATTCAATCCTACATCATCCTCAAATTACTGTTAGGAAAAAAAATTCTTATACAAGTTCACAGAGACAGGAATAAAATAATAAAAAAGAAGTCTACTAAAAGCTTCAAGCGGATGAAATACCAAATTATGCATTGGCACAGCGAGAAGCCTTAAATATATTGTGGGAAATTGTTTAGATCGTCTTTAGGTTCTATAATCGGTCTCGGTATGGTAAAAACTACACCTAATTGTCGCGACCTAAAATTAGTTCGATCGGTCTAAAAAATTCCCAGGTAAGGAAATTATTGACTAATTAGATGAAATAACCTAATACTGACCCTCCCAAGTCATACCAAATGCGAAACTTGATTTTTGTTCAAA
>JAGVVM010011478.1:0-18803 GCA_019149425.1 Psidium friedrichsthalianum
ATAGATTCTCTCCCAATAGGTTTGTTGGACATTGGTATATGTGTATTTAGTATTTTGTATATGATGTGTATTATTATTATCCTCCTCCGAAAAATTAATTCCTCATTTCAGGGTTAAATCTTGTCATTGATCTTTTCCCCAGTTTTTCTATTTTGGTACGATTGAACTTATCTAGGGTGTTACCAAGTTTGGTTTAAAATTGAACCAACTCTGAAGGATTGTCTGAATAGATTGACCTGTTTTTACGATGTTGTTCATAGATGTTATATTTGAAATAGATAAGTCAGCGTACATTGCCTACACATTTCTTTCCTCACTCCATTTTTTATACGGCAAAATTGGAATTATATTGGTATCTTTTTAATGTTTGCTAAAAAGGATGGGCCTAGAAATATATAAAATGGCGAAAATTGGTCAAAAATCATAAAGTTATTGTACTTTTGCCCAATTCATTCATAAACTTTGCATTTGTTTCAGTTCAATCCCTAACTTTTTTTTATTGTCTAATTCATCCTAAACTTTTGCATTTGTATCAAGTTCATCTCTCCAATCAATTTTAATCGACCGATGCTACATGGGCTTGACCGGCAGAAACGGAAAAAATTTTTAATATATTTTAATATGATCTGCAATGTTTTTATTTTTTTTTATTTTTTTTCTTTTCCTTTTATTTAACTTCTCCAACCTTCTTCGTGGCGACCTGCTGGGTGAGGACCTCTCGTGCACATGCTGCACCATTGCCGCTGGACAAGCCGGCGCCGGCCATCCACCTGAGGTAGGCGACCTGGGCGAGCTCAGTCTCAAATAGATCTGGCAAGGTTAAGCCTACCCCCATGGCTATAGCATGGTATCATTTTTCTTTGTCTCGCTTTTGCTTTAGTCCTTGGTGGAGTGGGTGGTGTTTGGTACTCTCCATCTCCTCTTTGTTCCTCTCCATCTTTTCAACAATTTGAACACAATGGCAGACTCAAAGACAAATTGATGGCTCAACTACTTAGAGCAGGAGCTCACCCTAAATTCATAGGGCAACACCTCCTCAGCTACTTCACCTCTGTGGGCCCTTTCCTCGTGCAGTCTCTCGCTTGCACTTCCACCTCGCCCATTGCCGCCGCCTCTGGTCCAACTCCCCTAGACCTCTTTTCAGCTTCGAACCCAGCCCTGCCCCTTCCCTCTTCGAGCCCCCCAACCACCTTGGTGGCAGCGGTGGCGGCGTAAGTGGCTGGCGAGGTCCTCGTCTGCCATCCGATCGCCAATTTGGAAGTTGGAGGATGAGATGGAGCTGCACGAGTAAGAAGAAAAAGGAAAAAAATTTCAACACAAATATATTATTAAAAATTATCCAGTTAGCGTCGGTCGTTTCCACGTTAGCATGCATTAAGTATAAATTGATTGAATGATGAATTGATATAGAATGTAAAAAGGTTTATGACTAAATTGGTAAAAAAAAATAATTTAAATTAACTTGGCAATGAATACAAAAGGTTGTTTCCTTACCAAAAAAAAATACAAAAAGGTTTAGGCTAAATTGACAAAATTCAAATGTTTATTACTGAAATTGACAAAAGTGCCACAATGTTTATTGTTTTTTTAAAACAATTTTTCTCTCGTATAAAAGACTTGTCCTAATTAACTTCCTACCAATTAGTAGGGGAGTGGAGTTACCATCTATGCCCAATGTGAAAACATTTGCAAAATTGTTGTATTCCTAATTTTGGTAATACAGCTCAAACTTATCATGGGTGTTACCAAGTTTTGGATTTTAATGAACCGACTTTAAATGGAAATAAATCTGAATGTAAACTGATCAAATTTACTAAGAAGATTGTTCTCATATTAGTGTGTAATCGAAAATAAAAGGAAGTACAAATGGCAACATAGGCTCCGTTTGTTTCACGAAAAATGACTTCTTGCAGAAAACATTTTCCAAGAAGGTCATTTTTCAAAAATAACAATATTTTCCGTATTTTGCTAATACTTAAAAAAACTGGAAAATAATTTCCGTCATTTGGGCAAGCAATTAATTTTTGGCGACCGACGGCAGCTGGCGACCGCGGGGCAAACCGGCAGCCGGCGGCGGTGACCAGCGGAAAATGATTTCCTTTTTTTCAAATAAAACGTTTTCCACACTTTTCAAAGAGATTTTTTCATAAGAGGAAAATGTTTTCCAGGATTAACCTATTTTTCCGTCCCTCAAACACCGAAAAATCCGAAATTTTTTTTTTTAGAAAGTCATTTTCCGTGAAATAAACGGAGTCATAAGATGCAAACGTTTTCTTTCAGTAACCTCCATTTTCGGTGGCTCACTGCTTAAAAAGTGGCAAATCAAAGTGGCTGATTAGCTCGCGAAATTGCACCATTCGAATAGGCTTTAGGCTCCGTTTGTTTCACACGGAAAATGGCCTCCTGAAGGGAAAACATTTCCAGGAAGTCATTTTCCAGAGAAAATAACTTTATATTTCCGGTGTTGGTTAATACTTAAAATGAATGGAAAACCATTTCCGTCGTTTGGCAAGGAATTGATTTTCCGGCGGCGGGCGACCGGCGGCCAGCGACCGGCGGCGGCGGCGGCCGGCCCGCGCGGCGCGGCGGCGGCGGCCGGCGCCGGCGGCGACCAGCGGCCGGTGGCGGGCAGGCGGCGTACCGGCGGCGACCGGGCGGGTGGCCGTGGGCGGCGATCGATGGCCGGGGGGACCGACGGCCGCGGCCGACGGAAAATGATTTCCGTTTTTAAAAAGAGGAAATCGTTTTCCCATTTTCAAAGGGATTTTTTCCATAGGAAAAATGTTTTCCGAGGTTAACCTATTTTTCCGCCCACCAAACGCCGGAAAATCCGGAAAAATATTTTCCAGGAAACTTTTTCCCCCAAACAAACAAGTTTTTGGCTTGTCCCATTCCTGGCTCCACTCCTTGGGACCTTTTTTTGCACCATGTGCCTTTTTTGGGCCTTGCATGTTTGAACTTTTAAGTGATGAAATAAAAATTATCTCTGACAAAAAAAATCCACTTTTGTGGACCCTTCCCATTTTGTGATTCAATAGGCCTCGCGTTTTGATTTTGAGTCTCCTAGAACATTCCAAGGTCTGGAACCGGACTGAAAATTGAATCGGGTACACGGTTGAACCGACCTCAATGGAAAACCGGCATAAGACCGGCCTAACATTGAATCCGTTCGATTCGTTCGTCTGATTTTCAAAACTCTGTTCCCAATCACCCGATGCGCAGCGAGCCCATTTAACGGCCATGGCTCGCTCCTCGGCAAATCCTCTGAAAATGAATGAGAATGTTGATATCTTCAGTTGGTGAATTGCGAGCAGTGCCGCGAAAGAAGGACGATGTCCAGCACCGTGAGAGATACCAGAAGCTGGGCATGGCGAATCGTTACCCAGAGTCCACCGATACCCGATTGCCTGCAAGGAGCTCAGCTTCATTCTCAGAGCCGCTTATCATGAGCTTCCCAAGAATCTCAAATCCGCCGTCCTTGACGACACCCTTGCCGCCTTTCGCCTCCTTCCCGAGTAAGTCCTCCCTCAGGGCTTTGGTCTGGCATTCGATGATTTCTGTACGCTGTCGGATGCAATTCTCGATCGATTTGATTGTTTTCCTATTTGAGAATCGATTGATCACTTCTGAGGTTAGGGATGCTGTTTTTCAGCGTCAAATCATGCGAAAGTAATTGGTTGTGGGTCTGGCTTTGTCACATGCTGTTCGATATCTGAAATTGGCCTCGCATTTTATGTGAAGCATGGCGATTTCCAACTGCTGATGAACACACAGCCATCATGTTAGGGTTTCGGAGTTGACTTAACCGGATGAGGAATAAGAAAGTTCATGTATTCAAATAGAAATTCTCCCCCCCCCCCCCCAAAAAAAAAAGCTGTTTTATTTCCCTTCGATTATTACCTTTCATTTAGTTCGATGTACTCTCCCGTAGTTCTTAAAAGTAGATGAAGAAGTTAGTGCCTAGCTCCATGCCTCCTTGTCTGATGTCAAGTCGATTTTTTTTATTATATTCAAGAAGTGAGTATTTTGACATTCGCAAAATATATTTCCTAATAATCAAGTTTTGAGTCGTTTGATTGCTATGCTGTGATCAATTCCACACTAGAATGAAGACGCAGAGTGCTGTCTCATCGGCTACTTTGCTTGCTCAGGCTGCGGATGCTGCTTTGCCGAAGCAGAAGACGAATATGGTTCTGACAGAATTCAAGCATGCAAAAATTGCTCATAAGAAGCAGTGCAAAACACGGCAGGAAGAAAAAGGTTGTTTTCATCTTAGTCATGTATATTCTCCAACCCTTTTACACAGAAAATGACTATTCATTACTTTCTCCGTGTTTCAGAATCTTCCCAGCTACCACAAGATGTTCTCTTGCATATCTTTGGTTACCTAGATTTTCCATCTCTGATAACTGCCATCCTTGTCTGCTGGTAAAGTTCTATTCTGTAAGTACGCAATGTAGTTGGAAAGTCCATTGCATGTCCAGTTGTTAGATTTCTCAGTAAGTATGGTTTTGCTTATTAATCTTCTCTTTGGATTTTTTTAATTGAAGGTCATGGAATTACGCTGCAAGTGATAACTCTCTCTGGCAGTCTTATTATACAAGAGTTTTTCCTCATGCTGATAATAGTTTGAAAACCAAGCATCAGCAAAATAGGTCACTATGCCATGATCAGCAAGAAATGCCTATGCCCGAGGAAACAGCTATGCCATATATTGACTGGAGGGAGGCCTTTAAAAGATCATATATAGGTATACCTGTTCTGCCAGCTCATGAAGTTCCAATGCACGTGCAACAGATGCATTTGGTTTGTTTATTGTGGTTTCGGGTACATTATGTTTGAAATTTTCTGGATGGAAAAGTATAGTTTGCATGCTTCAAACTGCACGCAAACCTGATCTGGGAAAATGATTGTTGTTCCTGTATATTATTATCTAATTGCTGCAAATAAACTTGATGCACAGCTCATGAGCAGGCAGCGGAAGTTTTAAAGCTTTGCCAAACCTGATTTGGAACCTTGCTGACCTTTCATGCCCTTCTCACTTTTTCATAATGGTATGTATGCAGCCAGTTCAAGGAGGAATATATTCTGTGACAGAGGATATTGTAAGGACTGCAGGACTGTCGTTTGGCTCAATGGTATCAATTGCCCAAGCCATGGGGGAGCTAAGTTGAGCAATAATAAAATTAAGCCTGTGTCACCCCAACAGGTAATTCTTCCATAGACAGTCTTCTGCATGAAGGTGCTTCTCAAATTTTTGACATATTCTGAGTCTTGCATCTTAAGTAAAACCAATGATTCATTATTGGAGCAGAGCCTTGTGTCTCCTTTAATGTCTCATTCTCAGTAACCATACCTGTTAAAATATTTGCTCCTCGTCCTAAGATTGAAGAATTGCCTAATTTTGATGATATCTGTGCATAGAATAGCTTGGCCATCAGTTGCTATTGTCCTGCACCTGTATTTGTACCCACAATGAAAAGAACGTAACAGGGAAAAGAAGATGGGGAACTTTCTCTGATGGATAAACTATGCCGAGGTGTTCCTTAAAAGCGAGTTTCTAAAAGAGATATTGCACCATCAGCTATATATGGGCCTGGGGGGATTGACCTCTAACAATTAGTTATTAATGTATGTTGGTTCCGTGGACTCGCTTCCAGAGTCTTTTTTAACTTTCTGCTCTGCGTCTATACTATAGTATGAACTACGACGACAGAGATGCTAATGTTGTGCGTGCATCTTCTTTCAGGTGGTTGATTATCTGCTCGGTGATTTCTATTCTTCGGATAGCGATGATGGTGATAGTGATTCAGATGATCAGTCAGTCTCCAAGTTATGGGCCTATCCCAAAGCTACTACGTCCTAGAGGGGTACTCAATAGTCCTCCTTGGGTCTAGTGTTTTAGGATGACTATCAATAAGGATGAAGCTCTCTCTTCATGGCCTCTGAAGCCGTGCGTCTCTGGGTCGATCATCTGAGAATGTGAAAGCCATTGGTTTTGTAGAAAGGAAAGCAAAAGGCAATTGGCATCAAAATGGAGCACTACTATACTAAAATTTAGTCTTTCAAGCTTCGTAAATAGCGGGGGCAAAATTGGTCATCATCAAGCTAATATTGTGGGTATGGGAACATTTACATGTGATCAATAAGTGTTCCACTTTACAACAGTGATGATGGCGTGTCCACCGGAGAAATAAATAGCGTCGATGCATGATGTTCATCCTTCGTAAATGCTACATGAATTAGAGTTTGTTTCTCAGCATTTGGATTAGGATTCCAAATCAAGTCGTTGTATTCGCTTTCGCCTGTGAATAATTGCAGTATTTTCTCGTCGAGCACATCCAACTAATTACGTAGAAGATTCTCAAGTATTTTCAAATTAATTCAAGATAATAAGTGCTCGGGGAAAAAAAAAAAGGATCTGAGTCTTTTTGTTATTCCAAGTGGGCAAGTTGTTAGCTTTAGGTTAGTTTGGATTTGAATGGCACTCACCTTTTTATTTCAGTGAACCGAGAATTGCAAGACAAAAAAAAGCGTCAGACGATATCGCATGGAAACAAGCTTTATATCTCGAAATGATAGATCCCATACGAACCTCAAATAGAATATCACCTCTTCACCTAACATGTCAGATATTTTCATAGCAAAAAAAAATTATACATTATTTTTATCGGTAAAAAAAAATCAATTATATTCGAAATGTATTTACGTGATTTTTTCTAAAACATATTAATACGCTAGACCCATGCTTCGAGCTGTTTCATGTCATAAATAAACTCAAACGCTAAAAAAAACCCGTTGCACAGGCTGATTCACATCTCTTACAATCAACAGAGTCCTCTGCCTATTTATTTTGATCTCCTGGCGGTGGATCACAATCCACAATCAACATGATTTGAATCACAAATCCAACCCTAAACTATTTTCTTTTTCTTGATTTTGGAATAGCATTTCGGGAAGAACTGGCTGTGGTGTGGGTTGGGCAGAATAAGAAAGTTCCACAAGTTCTACAGCTCCTGCTCATAGATTCCACGATAGTGAACATTGTACAGTTATCGGCTTCAATGCATTGCTGTCAACACCCTCTCCAACTTCTTGTACTCCCCCTTCCTATCAACTAAATGAACTATAACTCACGGCCCATATTCTTTATGCCATCCTATCTTGTTATCTTATCCATCCTCTACCAAATATGTCCCCACACCACTTAAATATTAAATTAAAAAAACTACAGTGATGTCAAAAACCATGCTACTGCTCAAATCCCAAATTTCAACAGGTCAGGTAAAAAAAGTCTCAAACGCAAATAATCTTGGAATCAATCAAAAGTCCGGCTAAGATTTACGGGTGAAGTACACTACATGTACCATAAATTATATACGGCACTCTTTTTAATGCCAAAACTTTTAAAACAATCACTTAAATGATAAATTTTTGAAAAAAAAATACGTTCACTTAAGCGTCAAGTCCAATATGAAGTCTATACAGCTTGCTGTAAATCCAACATTACCTTTTTAATTAATAACTTCCACATGGACAAAAACTTAAAAATTAATAGAAAATTTGAGAAAAGAATAAATTAAACAAAAGAAAAAACAAGCTGAAAATTTTAAAAAGAAAGAGGTCGTTTAGGCAGCGAGGGTGGAGGATGGCTAGCGAGGGTCACCGAACCTCGAGTAGCGGCCGACAAACCATTGCAAAAGGCGGGCCAGGCCTCGCCGAGGCTGGACAAGACCAGTTCGTAGGGACGTCGAGCCCCAAGCAGTGGCTATGCGTTGCAATAAAAAAAAGTACTAAATATAATCAATTCAAAAAATTTTAATTGAAAATATTTTATTGCGACAAGTGTTGCAATTAAAAAAGCTAGGATAAAAGTGGTAAGATTGTAAACACATCAATTAAAGTGTGATCAGGAATATAATCAATTCAATAAAATATCCAAGAGGAAAGATAACAATTTTACTTTTCAAATCATCTTCATAACATATACGCGAATAGTGGCATCCAACATCAACATCATCTTTATCTCAAATCAGTTGGGGTCGGCAGTCGATGAACTCGAAGCGAAAAGCTTAAATATATTAAAAAAACATGGATACCCTAAAAATAAATAGATAAATAAATAAATAAATAGAAAGGACTAAACAGGACACTCTGGAACATTGAAAATCCCCTCTCTACAATACGGACAGCTTTCCTCCACTCCATCCTAAAATAGATCATACGCCAATCTATTTCTCACTCCATTAAATCTTGTTCTACTACCTTCCCCCAAATAAGCTTCGGCGACCTCGTCCTTTCTTCATATCATGTTCTCGGTAAAACACTTCTGTTCTTATCGAAGCATCTAAAAGTTTATGAAAAATATGTCCAAACCATTTCAATCTATGTTCTCTCATCTTCTCTACCGCCGGTGCTATTCCAACATTTCGTTGAATATCGTCATTTCTTATCTTATCCATCCTTGCATGACCACACATCCGCCTTAACATCCTCATTTCCGCTACCTCAATTTTATGCTCATGTTGCTTCTGTATGGCCATCATTCAGCTCCGTATAGCATTGCACGTCTTATTGTTGTTCTATAAAATTTTCCCTTTAACCTAAGAGAAATTTTGCGATCACACAAAAACCCTGATGCACTGCGCCATTTCATCCAAAATAGTGGCATCCAGTTAGGTAAAAAGTAAAAGTACTAGGTTGACAAAAAAAGCCTACAAAAATTGAAAATTATCCATGATGCCACAGCACCCATTCACTCTCTTCGACCTATCTCCCCAACAACTATCCTCACAAGACATTGACAAAAAAGTCCCAACGAGTAAAGCGTGCGAAAAAGATACAAAAGCATAGTACGGTTTAGAACATGTCAATAGATATAACTAGTCAATGCGAGTAAAGATGTAGCACTATCGAATATATTAGAGACATAGGTAAACAGGACCAAATACCGGCTAAGAAAACCTTCCGTTTTGCTTTCACCATGAACCCAGTAAACTAATATTGCGACCCGGCCGACTAATCCTTTTTCTTGTCTTTCAAAGGTCCTCTTGGGATTTTACTCAAGACCTTCTCATCAAGGACTGCACACAGCTTCCTGATCTCCACCATTGCCTTCTCCGCGAAGGAATCAACCTGATCTTCGTATTTTTCATAAAACAAGGGCACAGTATGTAGCAAAACGAAAGCTATTGTTCAAGGGGAAAAAAGAAGAAGAAGACTGTCAGAAGCCATAGAAGAGTAGTTTCGCAATTGAAAAGTTTGAAGGCAGTGATAGCTTACTAATGTAAAACAAGGTGACGAAGTTGCAACAACTCCCCACCATAGAAAGAACCCACAATCCTGCAATGAACTGATAGAGAACACAGCATTAGCATTTGGTTTATAAGCCCATCCAGGGCCAAACGTGTATTGGGAACTGCAAGGTGTCCAACCAACTCTGATTTTGGATCATAACTAATTATTTGGACATTGTAAGGCCTAATGATCACCTGCCCTGCTTCTGTGGCCTTTAGAATTCAAAGTGTGACATCTAAAAATTAAACAAGAGAATTGCTAAATGTTCACATTTTCATAAATTCAGTCTACTAACTGAGTTAGCAAGATTAAATAAGCCAACCACTTTGTGAACGGATCCCAATATTTACAAATATAACCTTAGCCATCTTACTTTTAAAACGTGTTGTTCTTTTCAGTACCCTCAGATGCCGTGCGCCTCGGTTTAATACCAACGTCAACATCACCTTTATCCCCAACTAGTTGGGGTCGGCGGCCCCTGAGTTTAATACCAAAAAAAAGGGGGAGAACAAACAGGAACTGCTCCTTGCCCAGGAATAACGGCCTGATCAGAAAACTGAAATTCAAAACACTAAACCTTAGAAATAACCAACTTACAGCTAGGAACTTCTTTAATTCTCTCCCTGATGCTATCTCCCTCAGGAGAGCCAATCCTCGATTAGCCTCAAATCTCAGTGCAGAAGCCACTTCCAGCACACATTTCTCAGGAAGTCGAATTTCTGGGATGTTAGGTGGGGACCTAAGCAAGAGACATGGTAATGTCAGTACAAGAAATGAACTGAAAAATTACATGAGCAAGATGGATATTCAGAATATCAACTATTACTTTGTGATGAATGTGGACCCGTTAGCCCACAGAAAAATAACTGCCAGAGCGAGGATCAAGATATGGCAAACAAGAGTGATCAGATGGTATTCCATCAACTCAAAGAGAATCCATATTGCAGTCGCCACACCCAGGACACCAGCAGAGACTTTCTTGTCCCTCCAAAGGAAATATCAGCAGCTGCAATAAAGGAAACCCATTAAAAGAAAATAATTTAGCCATGAAGAGAAACAAGCTATTTTCAGCTTTTCCCTTATGGGAGGATAACTTCAGAAATTCACTACGGCTGTGATCTAGGGAACTGCTTGTTTCAGCCTGTGTGCAAGCAACCGCGAAACAAAATATATTCAAATTTCAAATAAATAAATAAAATATTAATGAGTGAATTTTTACATATCAAAATGTACATTTTGCAAAGGTTTCAAGTGTTTCATATATAAAAGAATTGAAGCGCGTGAGTCACAAGATTTTGATTGAGCAAAAAGTAAAAATTAATAGTTCATCTAAAAAAAAAAAAACCTAAAACTTCTAACTTGCATGAATCTAATTTAACTTGGCTTGAGAAGTAAATTTTGGGAGATAGAGTCTTCTTCTTTTTGTTCCTTTGTTAACTATGGATGGAAAAGTGGAGATTAAAAATTGGGATCCGACAATTTTTTTCTCTTCATGTTTATAACCCATATCAGGAAGTACAACATACATTGACACTTCGTCTGATGAAACCTACTGCATTGATAGAGCACAGGAAACTCTCAAGGAAATACACCTTACTAATGGAAAACACATACTCTTCGAGAAAAATCGACACTGAGTTAATAACCCATCAAACATCCAAAAAAACAATGTAGATTGTAACTCGAATGTATCACTAAGCCCGCCTCCGTGTAGCATGCCATATTCGTTGATGACCAAACAATATTCAACTTTTAATTGGCATCTATATAAATTACATGGGTGCTGCCATGCCCATGCCTAACTGCATATGTTCAATCAATGACAAGCCGTGAAACAATAATATATACAAGGAAACATTGCGATCTCCAACCATTTGATCCGTTTCATCCCTCTTCAAGCATATACTGCTGATAACACCCTCATACTGCAATCCACCACCAATCGAGCAGCAGTTATTAAAGCAATCAAACACTCATCTCAGGCCTCAAACATTTCTAATCTTTTCTATAAAGGTATAAAATCATCCAAAGGCAAGAACTAAATCCATCCAAGCTTATAAATTCCGACATTGACAATCTTATCGCAGTCATTTACCATGTGGTTACCCAAGCTAGCCCGACACTACTCACGTTACAGTTAACATTACACAATTCAAAACAGAAAATATGAGAACTCCCAATCGGCGATTCTAACAATGTCTTCGCCTGTCTATCTGCACTCATCCATATCCATTGACAGAGAGAGAGAGAGAGAGAGAGATTACGTTTTCCACCACCGAGGACCTTGTGGACGGGCTTCTCCCTACCGAAGAGCCTATAGACTTTCGATTTCATGGAATTAACGGCCGAGGGCTTGTCATCGTCCGAATCGGAGGAAGAGGAAAACTCAGGGCCGGGGATCTTCTTCTCGGAGATCTTCTCCATCGACAAGGGTTCGGAGTCTCCCGCGTGATCCGCCATGGATCTCCAACGAGAAAGAGGAAGAGAGAGAGAGAGAGAGTGGGTGTGTCTGTCTGTCTTTCGTGCCCCGCAGCTTCCAATGGCGGGTTTTACAAGGACGGAGAAAAAGAGGGGGGAAGGGTGGGACGGAGTTTTGGCGTTTCGCAAGATGAAATCTAGGCCGTTGATAGCGGCAGAGTCCGAACCGGAGGTTCGGACGTTAGCGACCTCTAGGCTCGGGTTCGGAAAAACAGAAATCGAGGAAGGGGCAAGTGTCTCGAAAGGAGAGCAATGCGATAGGCATGTGCTTGCCCGTCACGGAAATTTATTTCCAGGAAATCAGGGAAATTTTATTCTATTTTAAACGCCCGATCTAATCTTATATCTATATCTAATCGAAAACGATATAATCAAAGATTTTATCCATTACACCATCGTAGATTCACGTAAAAAAATTCATATATTTTATATTCATAGTATATTTTCTAGGAATCAGCCCGATTCTTATTTACTGAGCAAGAACTTTACCTACAAAACCGAACATCCAAAATTGACCAAATGTGTGCAGAGGGAGGTGCGACAGGGAGGTAATAGCTATTGAGGTTGCTAGCCATCCTATGTATTCAATCGAAGCATGGGTTGTTGCACAGTTATAATTCAGCTTTCATTAGAAAAGGAAGGAAAGGATTTTGTTTTTTAAAAAATGACTCTTAATTGGATCTAAGAACTCTTGATCTTTCTTTGCATAAAACAAAGGCTCGAGTGCACATGTGTGTACATATAAAAAAAAATAAAAATAACACCGCTAATTCTAGAGCAAACAAGGTCGGTTCTCAGAACCCAATTCCGTTCGATCTGGTTCCCGTTCTCGTTCTCAAGGTGGGAATCAATCCACTCTAAAATCTGACTATCCCTCCGTTAACATAAGACATTTAGGCACAATATGATTTATTGACTGGTATCTCTTTGATGTAAACAATTATTCTAAAAAACACATATTTTTCAAATCAATGCCGCGCTCCCACTACAAGAGGGTCCACCAAAGAAACGCCACTAGGCCAAACAAACTGAGTTTACCAGCTCGGCCCAACCCCAAGTGCGACCAGCTCAAAGAAAAGACATCAGCCCAAATTCAAACTAAGGCCCAATGTCCCAAAATTACAACCTCAAAAAACAAACCAGACTCAAGATCTCAAGTGTCCCAGCTCACTTTAGCGACAAATGATCACCAGGAACCCCCCTATACTTCTTCTCGATTCGGCAAGAACTACACACATTTCATAAAGCATATCCATGTCAACGCAGGCAGGCATATGTTAGATTCTAACATATGCCTGCCTGCGTTGACATGGTATGCTTTATGAAATGTGTGTAGTTCTTGCCGAATCGAGAAGAAGTATAGGGGGGTTCCTGGTGATCATTTGTCGCTAAAGTGAGCTGGGACACTTGAGATCTTGAGTCTGGTTTGTTTTTTGAGGTTGTAATTTTGGGACATTGGGCCTTAGTTGAATTTGGGCTGATGTCTTTTCTTGAGCTGGTCGCACTTGGGTTGGCCGAGCTGGTAACTCAGTTTGTTTGGCCTAGTGGCGTTTCTTTGGTGGACCCTCTTGTAGTGGGAGCGCGGCATTGATTTGAAAAAATATGTGTTTTTAGAATAATTTTTACATCAAGAGATACCAGTCAATAAATCATATTGTGCCTAAATGTCTTATGTTACGGAGGGATAGTCAGATTTTAGAGTGGATTGATTCCCACCTTGAGAACGAGAACGGGAACCAGATCGAACGGAATTGGGTTTCTGAGAACCGACCTTGTTTGCTCTAGAATTAGCGTGTTATTTTTATTTTTTTATATGTACACACATGTGCACTCGAGCCTTTGTTTTATGCAAAGAAAGATCAAGAGTTTCTTAGATCCATTAAGAGTCATTTTTTAAAAAACAAAATCCTTTCCTTCCTTTTCTAATGAAAGCTGAATTATAACTGTGCAACAACCCATGCTTCGATTGAATACATAGGATGGCTAGCACCTCAATAGCTATTACCTCCCTGTCGACCTCCCTCTGCACACATTTGGTCAATTTTGGATGTTCGGTTTTGTAGGTAAAGTTCTTGCTCAGTAAATAGAATCGGGCTGATTCCTAGAAAATATACTATGAATATAAAATATATGAATTTTTTTACGTGAATCTACGATGGTGTAATGGATAAAATCTTTGATTATATCGTTTTTCGATTAGATATAGATATAAGATTAGATCGGGCGTTTAAAATAGAATAAAATTTCCCTGATTTCCTGAAATAAATTTCCGTGACGGGCAAGCACATGCCTATCGCATTGCTCTCCTTTCGAGACACTTGCCCCTTCCTCGATTTCTGTTTTTTCCGAACCCGAGCCTAGAGGTCGCTAACGTCCGAACCTCCGGTTCGGACTCTGCCGCTATCACGGCCTAGATTTCATCTTGCGAAACGCCAAAACTCCGTCCCACCCTTCCCCCCCTCTTTTTCTCCGTCCTTGTAAAACCCGCCATTGGAAGCTGCGGGGCACGAAAGACAGACAGACACACCCACTCTCTCTCTCTCTCTCTTCCTCTTTCTCGTTGGAGATCCATGGCGGATCACGCGGGAGACTCCGAACCCTTGTCGATGGAGAAGATCTCCGAGAAGAAGATCCCCGGCCCTGAGTTTTTCCTCTTCCTCCGATTCGGACGATGACAAGCCCTCGGCCGTTAATTCCATGAAATCGAAAGTCTATAGGCTCTTCGGTAGGGAGAAGCCCGTCCACAAGGTCCTCGGTGTGGAAAACGTAATCTCTCTCTCTCTCTCTCTCTCTGTCAATGGATATGGATGAGTGCAGATAGACAGGCGAAGACATTGTTAGAATCGCCGATTGGGAGTTCTCATATTTTGTTTTGAATTGTGTAATGTTAACTGTAACGTGATAGTGTCGGGCTAGCTTGGGTAACCACATGGTAAATGACTGCGATAAGATTGTCAATGTCGGAATTTATAAGCTTGGATGGATTTAGTTCTTGCCTTTGGATGATTTTATACCTTTATAGGAAAAGATTAGAAATGTTTGAGGCCTGAGATGAGTGTTTGATTGCTTAATAACTGCTGCTCGATGGTGGTGGATTGCAGTATGAGGGTGTTATTCAGCAGTATATGCTTGAAGAGGGATGAAACGGATCAATGGTTGGAGATCGCAATGTTTCCTTGTATATATTATTGTTTCACGGCTTGTCATTGATTGAACATATGCATTAGGCATGGGCATGGCAGCACCCATGTATTTATATAGATGCCAATTAAAAGTTGAATATTGTTTGGTCATCAACGAATATGGCATGCTACACGGAGGCGGGCTTAGTGATACATTCGAGTTACAATCTACATTGTTTTTTTGGATGTTTGATGGGTTATTAACTCAGTGTCGATTTTTCTCGAAGAGTATGTGTTTTCCATTAGTAAGGTGTATTTCCTTGAGAGTTTCCTGTGCTCTATCAATGCAGTAGGTTTCATCAGACGAAGTGTCAATGTATGTTGTACTTCCTGATATGGGTTATAAACATGAAGAAAAAAAATTGTCGGATCCCAATTTTTAATCTCCACTTTTCCATCCATAGTTAACAAAGGAACAAAAAGAAGAAGACTCTATCTCCCAAAATTTACTTCTCAAGCCAAGTTAAATTAGATTCATGCAAGTTAGAAGTTTTAGGTTTTTTTTTTTTTTAGATGAACTATTAATTTTTACTTTTTGCTCAATCAAAATCTTGTGACTCACGCGCTTCAATTCTTTTTATATATGAAACACTTGAAACCTTTGCAAAATGTACATTTTGATATGTAAAAATTCACTCATTAATATTTTATTTATTTATTTGAAATTTGAATATATTTTGTTTCGCGGTTGCTTGCACACAGGCTGAAACAAGCAGTTCCCTAGATCACAGCCGTAGTGAATTTCTGAAGTTATCCTCCCATAAGGGAAAGCTGAAAATAGCTTGTTTCTCTTCATGGCTAAATTATTTTCTTTTAATGGGTTTCCTTTATTGCAGCTGCTGATATTTCCTTTGGAGGGACAAGAAAGTCTCTGCTGGTGTCCTGGTGTGGCGACTGCAATATGGATTCTCTTTGAGTTGATGGAATACCATCTGATCACTCTTGTTTGCCATATCTTGATCCTCGCTCTGGCAGTTATTTTTCTGTGGGCTAACGGGTCCACATTCATCACAAAGTAATAGTTGATATTCTGAATATCCATCTTGCTCATGTAATTTTTCAGTTCATTTCTTGTACTGACATTACCATGTCTCTTGCTTAGGTCCCCACCTAACATCCCAGAAATTCGACTTCCTGAGAAATGTGTGCTGGAAGTGGCTTCTGCACTGAGATTTGAGGCTAATCGAGGATTGGCTCTCCTGAGGGAGATAGCATCAGGGAGAGAATTAAAGAATTCCTAGCTGTAAGTTGGTTATTTCTAAGGTTTAGTGTTTTGAATTTCAGTTTCTGATCAGGCCGTTATTCCTGGGCAAGGAGCAGTTCTGTTTGTTCTCCCCCTTTTTTTTTGGTATTAAACTCAGGGGCCGCCGACCCCAACTAGTTGGGGATAAAGGTGATGTTGACGTTGGTATTAAACCGAGGCGCACGGCATCTGAGGGTACTGAAAAAGAACAACACTTTAAAAGTAAGATGGCTAAGGTTATATTTGTAAATATTGGGATCCGTTCACAAAGTGGTTGGCTTATTTAATCTTGCTAACTCAGTTAGTAGACTGAATTTATGAAAATGTGAACATTTAGCAATTCTCTTGTTTTAATTTTTAGATGTCACACTTTGAATTCTAAAGGCCACAGAAGCAGGGCAGGTGATCATTAGGCCTTACAATGTCCAAATAATTAGTTATGATCCAAAATCAGAGTTGGTTGGACACCTTGCAGTTCCCAATACACTTTTGGCCCTGGATGGGCTTATAAACCAAATGCTAATGCTGTGTTCTCTATCAGTTTTGCAGGATTGTGGGTTCTTTCTATGGTGGGGAGTTGTTGCAACTTCGTCACCTTGTTTTACATTAGTAAGCTATCACTGCCTTCAAACTTTTCAATTGCGAAACTACTCTTCTATGGCTTCTGACAGTCTTCTTCTTCTTTTTTCCCCTTGAACAATAGCTTTCGTTTGCTACATACTGTGCCCTTGTTTTATGAAAAATACGAAGATCAGGTTGATTCCTTCGCGGAGAGGCAATGGTGGAGATCAGGAAGCTGTGTGCAGTCCTTGATGAGAAGGTCTTGAGTAAAATCCCAAGAGGACCTTTGAAAGACAAGAAAAAGGATTAGTCGGCCGGGTCGCAATATTAGTTTACTGGGTTCATGGTGAAAGCAAAACGGAAGGTTTTCTTAGCCGGTATTTGGTCCTGTTTACCTATGTCTCTAATATATTCGATAGTGCTACATCTTTACTTGCATTGACTAGTTATATCTATTGACATGTTCTGAACCGTACTATGCTTTTGTATCTTTTTCGCACCCTTTGCTCGTTGGGACTTTTTTGTCAATGTCTTGTGAGGATAGTTGTTGGGGAGATAGGTCGAAGAGAGTGAATGGGTGCTGTGGCATCATGGATAATTTTCACAATTTTGTAGGCTTTTTTTTGTCAACCTATTACTTTTACTCTTTACCTAACTGGATGCCACTATTTTGGATGAAATGGCGCAGTGCATCAGGGTTTTTGTGTGATCGCAAAATTTCTCTTAGGTTAAAGGGAAAATTTTATAGAACAACATTAAGACGTGCAATGCTATACGGAGCTGAATGATGGCCATACAGAAGCACCATGAGCATAAAATTGAGGTAGCGGAAATGAGGATGTTAAGGTGGATGTGTGGTCATGCAAGGATGGATAAGATAAGAAATGACGATATTCAACGAAATGTTGAATAGCACCGGCGGTAGAGAAGATGAGAGAACATAGATTGAAATGGTTTGGACATATTTTTCATAAACTTTTAGATGCTCCGATAAGAACAGAAGTGTTTTACCGAGAACATGATATGAAGAAAGGACGAGGTCGCCGAAGCTTACTTGGGGGAAGGTAGTAGAACAAGATTTAATGGAGTGAGAAATAGATTGGTGTACGATCTATTTTAGGATGGAGCGGAGGAAAGCTGTCCGTATTGTAGAGAGGGGGATTTCCAATGTTCCAGAGTGTCCTGTTTAGTCCTTCTATTTATTTATTTCTATTTATTTATTTATGTATTTATTTTTAGGGTATCCATGTTTTTTTAATATATTTAAGCTTTTCGCTTCGAGTTCATCGACCGCCGACCCCAATTGATTTGGGATAAAGATGATGTTGATGTTGGATGCCACTATTCGCGTATATGTTATGAAGATGATTTGAAAAGTAAAATTGTTATCTTTCCTCTTGGATATTTTATTGAATTGATTATATTCCTGATCACACTTTAATTGATGTGTTTACAATCTTACCACTTTTATCCTAGCTTTTTAATTGCAACACTTATCGCAATAAAATATTTTCAATTAAAATTTTTTGAATTGATTATATTTAGTACTTTTTTTATTGCAACGCATAGCCACTGCTTGGGGCTCGACGTCCCTTGTTGACAGCCTCGGCGAGGCCTGGCCCGCCTTTTGCAATGGTTGTCGGCCGCTACTCGAGGTTCGGTGGGACCCTCGCTAGCCATCCTCCACCCTCGCTGCCTAAACGACCTCTTTCTTTTTAAAATTTTCAGCTTGTTTTCTTTTGTTTAATTTATTCATTTCTCAAAATTTTCTATTAATTTTTAAGTTTTTTGTCCATGTGGAAGTTATTAATTAAAAAAGGTAATGTGGATTTACAGCAAGCTGTATAGACTTCATATTGGACTTGGCGCCAACGGTGAACGTTTTTTTTCAAAAATTTACATTTAAGTGATTGTTTAAAAGTTTTGGCATTAAAAGAGTGCCGTATACTAATTTATGGTACATGTAGTGTACTTCATCCGTAAATCTTAGCCGGACTTTTGATGATTCCAAGATTATTTGCGGTTGAGGACTTTTTTTACTG